>JBAJNP010000822.1:0-70622 GCA_036877545.1 Yasuhikotakia modesta | reverse complement strand
CCCACTTTAAATGATCTTAGATCAGCATAAACACAGAAAACGTACTTGTCCTGTGTTAAACACGTCTCAGCAGGTGTGTCAAGTAACTAGAGGCACGTACACACACTTATATTTATTGCAGTATATCTTTCAGGCCATCTGTTTGTTCTTCAATCATCTTGAAGAGATGCAGATTTCTGATTTTCAGAGATTCAATATGCCATCTACATCACAGCAGTTCAATCTTTCAGTTTAGAATAAGGTGGTTGGCAGATTCAGGATGGCATATTTCATATCTCCAGAAAACCTCAATCTGTCAGTTACAAAAGCCAGATCTCAAACTTGTATATTATTGTGGCAGTGATGGGCTGTTTTAGACATTTTAAAGAAATGGTCTGGGTTTATTACATTTTTGATAAGATCTTTTTACAATATATGTGATACAGTGTGGATGGGAATTGTCATTTTTCGGACAAGTCACATTGGGGATGGAAATTAATTTAATGTTGTGGATGCTAAGATGCTCTGTGTGGTTGTAAGTGTGGTCTAGTCAAGAGACTTAAAAATCCATATATTCTCTGCCATAAATCTGTCTATTGGCTCTATTTCATAAATATGATCATAGCACACCTCTTCTCACTCAGCTGCAAAATCTGTATCATTCATTCCTATGACACAAATTTAAAGGTTGCAACCAAGTACAGATACAAAACAATAACACTACACTACAAGCACACAACATCATATAATATACACAATTTGTGCAAAAACACACTAAAACTACAACAGCAAACAACACTATCAGCAACTGTGTCATGTATGTTATGATTGCTTTAGTAAAGAAACACTGCACTGTAGGACTGTAGGAAGTAAAGCTTTAAACATTTTGCTAACATTTTGCACACACACACACAGGGTTTTTAGCAGGTGCCAGATTCACTTTTATTAGATTCATCTAATTTATTTTCTGTAAATTACCAACACTAATGGCTCTGTATGGTGCGACAGCCTGCAATTTTCAATATCGCTCCACAGGATCAGTGTTTGCTTGACAGAAGCTACATGAAAATATTAATATTGTGGAGAGAGAGCAGGTCAACAAGGGGGCAATAAAACCTTAGAACATGAAAAATAAAAAGGCTTGTTTTCAAAAACATTTGTTCTGGTGTCATAAAACTTAAGTAAATTATCCTGACATTTTAAAATGAAGTTTTATAATATCATTAAACCTTCCACCCAAAACTTAAAATAAAAAATGTACATGTTACATTGTAATCAAGTGTTCCACAGTGATATTTTAAGCAGTACACCCATAATTAATCATAATTAGTCTCAGTACAGGCTTCATGAATGTTTAACGTTCAGTCCAGTTACCCACAATGCATTGTGCTGGTAATGAACTGCCACAAAACACACTGACACCAAAAGCACAGACATGGGCACCAACTTTACAAACCTTAGATCAGTACAGATGAGCTAATTTAATGTGGAAATCAAAGCTTTCTTTTTACTATGAAGATTGTCACATTAAGATGATGTCAGACATAAGAGGGATCAAACACTGCAGGGTGGCACAGCCCTAATTGCCCCTTCAAATACAGCTGCAGCTGCACACTTTGTGTAAGGCCTGAGATTAAATATTCATAACATGTCTAAGACATCTGCAAGACCTGTGATTTCTCTTAGTCTCTGTTAAACCCCATGCTGTGCATGGCCCACAGTTTATTCCTAATTCAGTGGAGATTTGGATTAGATTTAGGTTATAAACCTCTGTACATACACTGTTTTTAAATAGATAGTTCTGACTTAAAATTATAATTGAATGATGCTTGTTTAAAGACATGCTAAAATACTAGATGCACACACAGCACATATCATTCAAATTCTCTGCGATGCAAGCATAAACAACCAAGTTAAGTCAGAGATACATTTAACACATCCTAAGATTGGAATCAACACACAGTCTGATTCTCAGAGCTGATTTTACTCTAATTATTCTCCTCCTGAGATTCTTTGAAATAAATTGTATCTGGGACCTTGATCGGGTCTGATGTTTGGTCAAGATTCTGACTAAAGCTAAGGAGAAATCGCTTTAGTTTTTTACTGTACGATGTGAGTGTAGAACAATGTTATTGCATTAGCCAGCAAATGTAAACATTAACAATAATTATAATAATAAACTTTTTTGTCACGTTGTATGTGCTAACTGTAATAGCATTAATCACTAGTGGCAGTTGCAAATATTAAATGTTCTAAAAAATCATGCTTAGGGCATGTCAAATAAATCGCAATTTTTTTTTGTATTGTATTGGTGTTCGCATGTAATCACGTTGCCATTTTATACATGTAAGTCCGTTTTGTATCAAACCTAAAAACAAATACTAGACTTCTGTTAATCACATTGAGGTTTTAGCTTGGTTACATAACAGAGGGTAAGTGCATCATGTCTGCTGTCCTTAACAAGATCTTCATTTGTTTAACAGGAGATGTGTCTGATTTTGATGACAGAGATATAGATCTACAGGAACACTGGAGCAACAGCCTTCATCTTCAGCCAGGCAGCAGCACACAGCCCTCAGAGCACAGCCTGGGCTTTGATGTCCGAACTTGATCAAATCTCAGCCTGTAACTGGATTGACCACATTATAGCTCTTATACATCATAAGGCGCTCACCTGTATCAACACACTAAAATGGAGCATTGAAATACAGTAACATTGAGCAATGACTGGCAGTTCTCGGTCCTTGATAAATCACTACGGCAACAAAGTGTGTAAGGAAGAAGAGCAAAGATGCAACTGGATATGGATATGATATAGACATGCCTTAAAGGGTGTAACTTCTTAAAAACTTCTTAAAATCAAATTAAAAATTGCTTCATGATTCCAAGAACCATTTTGGCCGTATGGTTCCATAAGGAACCTTTAACATCCATAGAGCCTTTTTGTTTTACAATAGTTGGTAATTGTGGGAAAAAGCAACACTTGGCAACAGTATAGAAAGTGTTGGTTGCTTCACACAGAGAAGCCCAACCAATGTTATTTCTATTTTCTCATAATCAAATTGTTCAGAGTTTTTGAATATGAATAATGCAAATTCAGTCACACGCTTTGTATTACAGACATTATAGGTGTGTGTCTTGTAATCACATTTAACAAACGATTTACATAATCACTCACCAACAACACACTTCAATTTAGTGTAGATAGTGTAACTAAAACATTTAATTTTAAGTCGCTTTCTGTTACATGTGTATCTGTAGTGTACAACAAACAAACAGGCCACACTGCAAAATAATTCTTACTAAATTTAACATTTATAGAACATTTAACATTTATTAAATTTAACATTTATAGAAATATGCTGCTTTTATAACTTTATAAAAGCAGCATATTTCTATAAATGTTAAATTGATTGTCTTTAATACTAGGAGTTGGTGTAATATTGCACTACAAACATAATAACCTTGATCACCAAACACCACACAAACTAACAATCTACTTACCCTACAAACCACTGCCTGCCTACACAGTGAACAAATTATGAAAAATGTCTCACATTTAACGCAACAATAAACATTGACAATCATTAAACAATCCACAGTGTCTTAGATCTGATTCTGAGAAGTTTTATTATTGTCTATCAGATGCTAACAGACACTGAAAACACTGAGAGACCTCGTTTGGCACATCTGTTATATACTGACGTTACTGGATGTGTATGACAAGATTACTATACTATAAAACAATAAGGCTAATATAAAAACAACAGTCCTTGTGAATACGGAACAATAAACAGTATTAACAGCCTGTCAGATTATCTCTGGGTGATATAAACACCGATAATGGACGTTTGTATCGGGCTGAGAAGGACTGAGCCGCATTCACGAGCCTTCTGCGCCATCTAGCGGTGAAAACCTGATAAAGTCAAACAATTCAACAAAATGAATTATATGGTACAATTACAATTAAAGCATTAAAGTGCTTATTTGCCTTATTTGCCTGTCTAAAGTTGACTTTATTCGTTTTTCTACACGCTGTTATAATAAGGCTGCTGATAATAATACGATCAATAGTGGATTAATAGTGGAGGCTAATAAGCACGTTTGAGTCTTAATGCACACAAATAAATAATCTGGGAATAACATTTTCACCTCCCGTTGGAATGATGCTTATAAGTGGAAAGACTAAAAGAAATGACACTACACTATGTTCACCTGAAGAGGGCAGAATACTGTCATTAAATATACCTTCACTAATATACATTTACATTGCAGAGATATGACTCAAAATGCATTGATAAAGACATTTATACATTTACTGTAAAGTAGTAATGCAGTTGCATTGCATTCTGTATATTTATACAATATAATGTTAGCATTAAACAGCAATTTGCACTGTTAAAAATGAATGTCTTATGCTACTGCTGTAATGTACAGTACAATGACAAGAAGGGGAGAAATGCCATAATGTACCTTTACATTTAAAAAAGTGTGTATAACGTAATACTTTGTTGTTTTGACGGAGAGTTCATTTAATTATACCTTTATTCCAATGACAGATTTTTAATCAGGATTCTGGTTGGATAGTTAATTTAATGGTAAATTATACCATCTGTCTGAACCACTTCTCATGGGTCTGTCCCCTGAGTCCGACCCAATCTGTACCTTTTGTGCATGTCATTGTCTGGTCATTGTTTCTCATTTAATATTTTAACATAGACTATTATGTTAAGCACATATGAAATTATTGCTTAACTGTAGACAAGCCTATGGCTGTTTTGATTGTGATTAATGAGAAATGAAGTGAGTTGGATTAAATATTAAATAAGAGAGGCCTTCAGCTATATATACAAACCTATATTACCACAAGATCTATTGAAGAGTAGGAATATGTGACTTACTAGCAGATGAACATGAGTGTTTTGATCAGTCTGAATAGATGATTGTTTTCCTGACCTAGAAACAATAACATGAGAATGCAAAGCTTATGTGATGTTGTTAGATCTTACATATTCTTATGGTCTTGTTATCAAGACAAAGTAATTATTTTATTCATGAAACCCTTCAAAGAATTCATGATATGGATTATTATATGATATTATGTTTAAATTATGCTTGCTTTAATACTAAAAGTAATATAATCATCTTTCATATTTATTTCTTTAATTGAACACAAAAGCAAAATTTAATGTCTTCTGAAGTTCTGAACTGACCAGTTTTTATTAACAATTAAGTTAATTATTAATTACTGTTGCATGACATGAATATATTGTTATATATAAACTGAACTATATACTATATACATTTATATTGGACGTATAGTGTTGTATGGCGTACTGTTATAGTATAGTGTATGATGTATATAGTGTTATAGTACTAGTTCTAAGTTGCTACTGGTGACATTAAAAATAAACCTTTTTTGCTGAGGCGCATCACACAGATTAGAGGGCATTTGCTAAAGCAGTGAGACAGTGAGGAGAGTGAGGCAGGAAAGTGAGACAGGAGAATGAGACATCCATATCCCAGCAGCCTGTGGGGCTCTTCCTGTGGGACCCCACAGCAGCAGCCCTGACACAGAGCCGCCCACACCTGCCAGTGTTCAGCATGAAGCCCAGTGTGCTCACATTATGTATGTATGTGTGGGAGAGTAATTGTGTGTTTGCCTGAATATTTAAGAAACATTTTAGTTAATGCAAAAGAACAGCAATTCTGGAGACCATGGGGGATGAGGAATAGTTATGATTTTATGTGTATATTTAGCTGAGAGATCTATTACACTAAATACAGATCAACTCTGTGTGATCTTTAAGACACAGCTGGAGAAAGCAGTGGGCACCGTGCCTGTAGCAGCTGAGTTTCAGACAGTACCAGTGTTGTACTGGCATTTATTCAGTCACCCTGAAAGCATCACTCAAGGTAATAAATACACTTTGACAGTGGAGGACAATCTTGAAAATTGCAGGGACTTCATATATACAGCCACTCTGATCAGAAACCACAGTATTTATAAACATAGCAAGGGGAAAATTGATGTTTTATGTTTGTTCCTTTATAACTCCTGACTGAACAGAGGAGAAAAATGTTACACACAGAAGCAGAGGAGCAGATGCATGACACATGATGCAAAGTCACATTGGTTGGTTTGCTTGGCAAACTTGCTAAAATTAAAGAACTGGAGAAGTACCATCAGTATTAGATTGTAATACAATGTAGCTTTACTAGAACACACTGCCTGGAGGGCAAACACTTAAAAGAGTTTGGGGTGCAGTTATCTGTTAAACCAAACAATGGAATATGCAATGCAGAAATGTCTCATGGCTGCTTTAGCTGCTTTTGTCGGGCAGTTGTGGTCTACTGGTTAAGGAGTCGGGCTTGTAATCAGTAGGTTGCTGGTTAGATTCCGGCGTTGTCAGGTAGCAACTGAAGTGCCCTTGAGCAAGGCACCTAACCCCCGATTGCTCCCCGGGTGCTGCAGGGATAGTTGCCCACTGCTCCGGGTGTGTGTGTTCACTCACGATGGATGGGTTAAATGCAGAGGTCACATTTCGGTTATGGGCATCCGTAACTGACCAACACGTCACTTTCACTTAGAGATTAGCGGTTTGAGAAACACGGTACCCTTTGCCCCCTGTTGGTAAGAACTGGTATTGTTACAATTTTCTAACTTCTTATTATGAACCACACGTCTATTCTGTGTTCTGTAAGACTGCTGTGGTTTAGGGTCAATCTTACCGTTTACCAATTACAATTAATGTTAACCAGTCAGTATAACAAATTAGATGCTTGGTTAATGGAATGACATTCTTTATTTGCATTCTTTATTCTAGCAGTCCAACTAAAGAGTTTAGTTTGGCTCTTAACCATCAGTATAATGAAATAAAGAAGAAGTGAAACACTGCCAATATCATTGTAATTATTCAGCATCAACTACCACAGAACATCATTAAATGTGAATGACTGGAAAGAGTTACTTCACGTCCATCAATAAGTGATGTGAAATCAAAGACTGTCCCCGATTGCTCACACTCTTCAGTGGCTCCTATTGGGTTGCAAGAAAACAAGAAAACTAAGAGACAAAAGCATCTAAGACTAAGAGATTAAGACACAAAAACATCACCAATAACAATAAAAGAGGGTCAACTTTCAACAGTGGCCAAGTCACTTGACCTGTATTTTCTGATTCTTGACATTGTGACTTTGTTGTTGCAAATTCTCTAAACAAAACTAACAGGAGTATATTTTTACAGCATTGTGTAAAAATTCATTAGCCAAAATGGAGGTAATTCACATTTTCTTGATTGGATGGTTAAGAAACTCACGTTCTCAGAAAGCTAGTTGGTTAATGTGATAATAAAAGCCATAATATTAAAACCTTTAAATATTAGCCAAAATCAATTTAGTTATTGAAATATGTTCTTGTAAAGAATATACATGTCTTTAACAATATGTGTCTGACAGAGTAATAAATGGGGAAAATTATAGATGGTTTATATTATAGATAGAGTTTGGTTTGAACCTGTTTTAAGTGTCTAAGTTTTTTGCTGTTAGTGTATTTTTGGCAACAGTCATCTTGTGCTAGTAGGAAAGTCTAGGAATCTTAAATCTAGTTTTACACAACTACTGGGAGTACACACACATTTATTACACACATAACCAGAATGTTGTTGTTACATAATAGTAGAATTAACTGTGGATGTTTGCTTCACATGTCACTCAGATGGTCTCTTACTGTAGGCGATTCTTGTCTAAAAATAACTGCATTGTGGGCCAAGACCATATATGTTTACTCAAACATTTGTGAGACTGTAAACTTGCTCGGAGATGCTAATGTTTTACTCCAAACAAGCTGTTTAGTTAGTTCTGTGAATATGACATATTCTCATTCAAATGTGTCAGTTTCTGTGCTGTAGTTAGTGAACAGGACTCAGCACTTTGTTGTCAGATCATCACTCAGAGTTGTGTTCTGTGTCTTAGCACAAATACACACCTGCAATAATGTTAAAACACTGAATCTGCACCAAAGTTTTGTGCTGAGCATAGAAGCAGCTGCAAAGACAAAGACAGGAAGGATTAATGTGTACGGATCTCAGCAAATGTACAAAAATATTTGTACGAAAAAATGTACAAAAAGCACAAAATATTACATTAAAGTGGCAATCTGTGTTTTTTTAAATGACCAAATATCTGTTATTGATTATAATGATTCATAAATCGGATCTGATTTTGTGAAAAATGTCAATTTGACTTGATCACATTACGATGGTAAACAAAAATATAAAGATTTAATACAATTGTTAAAACATTGTGAGTGCGGGTGTTGGAATGGTGGGATGCTTGTAGCTTGTTGTTTCTACAGCTGTTTAGCATTGAAACTTATCGTCCATCTAATAAAAATAACTCTGCATGCAATTTCATGTTTTGAACAGAGATGGCGATAGAGAGACAAAAGTTACAGATTGTTACAGCCAATATTATATATAAAAAATGATTATTGTTATTATTGCAAAATTTGGTGCATACACATTCTGGTTACAGTAAATAACAAAACATGACTATTGCACACACACACAAAAAATAATTATGCAATGGGCTTAAAACTTTGGCTTGAACATTTTACTCAATGTCAAATTCACAAGCCGTGACATGGCATTGGTCAGTCTTACATAATCAGACGAGGACAGATGTTTTTACTGCATTCCCTTTTTAATCATTTATGATGTCACCAACATAATCCTCATAATCCTCAAATATTCTTACCTTAGATTTGGTTATAAAATGTTTTATAAAAAGACAAGGACTCAGAGAGCTTTAGTTAACTGTTTGACCCTAACAGGTCATGTTTCTCTATAGCTTTGGGATATAGTAACCTGTACGATTGTGTGTGTGTGTGTATGTGTGTGTGTGTGTGTGTGTGTGTGTGTCAAGCAAAAGCATGTTACAACAAATCAATATGTTACATATGAGCAAACCTGTGTGCACCCTTAACAGCAGATGAACCTTCAACCACAGCAACTGCAATACACACACACACATATATATATTCACACATATACACACACACACAGTCTGTTTGCTACAGCTCTTTCCACCTACAGAGGAAATATGTTATTCTGGATCATGGGCAGCACAGGGCGGATTCAGACAAACTCACACAAGTCTCAACATGCTCTAAACCACATTCATGTAAGCATTCATCAGAGTAGGCTGTCTAAGCCAACACTGAGATGTTTCATTGTCCTTAAAATGGTAGAGATGTTTTATATTTGGTGAATAATTTTAATTAGCTTTATTAACAAATTCCACATATAACACGTTAAATTTCCTTTCTCAAAACATTTAGTAAATGTTGCAAGAAATAAGTCAAATATGGGTTATATTATAAGGCTTATTTATTATGATATCCTAATATATACACAGTCAAAATCCTTACCATCCTTTTTACTCATTACAATGACATTTAGGTACAAGATGATGTCAAATGTATTTGTTCGGCTTTGCTATGGAAATCATAGTGCACTCACTGCATAGATAACAGCGTGTGAAGCAGAAAACATGCAAAAATAAATACTTCATGCAGCTCTGTGTATCTAAGCCTCAACTGATAACTCAGGAAAAAACTAGCGGATTTATGTGTCTTTCTGGAAATGTCAAGTGTGTTTCATTGTTGCACTATTCTGCACAGTGTGCTTTAGTAAAAACTACACATTTGGCCAAATCTAATAAGGTCATTCAGGTATGCTTACAATAAATATATTGTGCACAGTATGAAAGCTACATACTTTTACAGAGAGCATCATCAAATTCTTCAATATAAAATTAATTCATTGTGTTGATTGTATTGATTTATTTTATTCTTTATTGCTCTAGTGAGTTTTAGTTCCCCAGTATTATCTGGAGATTGTACACTGTGCCACACTGTGTTTCTGAATGATTATATCAGCCAGTAAATAATGTATTGTTATGGTATGTAAGTGCTGAAATATAGCAGAGATGATCTGTCAATTATGTTCCTAAATAGACTTATTTTAAATCAGTCATATCGTTTGTTCCACCAATTAGGTTTATTTCCCTCACATTTTCTCCCACTGTAAAAAAATGTAATGTTTGGTCAATGCATTAAATGCATCAATGTTCTTCAATTTATGTATTTTAAACACAGAATAATGTAAAAGGCAACGTTAAACGTTGTTGAACCTCACTGCCTCTGGGTATGTGTGTGTTCACAACTTGCGGTGTGTTCGCTTCTCGCAATGGATGGGTTAAACGCAGAGCTCACATTAAAGTTATGGGCAACTGTAACTGACACATACATGTCACTTTCATGAAGTGAATTGAATTTGCTGCAGAAAAAGAACGGCAGCTAACATTTGTTTGGCTCTCAGCATCCGATGCTGATCTAAAATTACAATTTAATTTCATCTTATTAGCCGTAATCAAATGAGAAGCAAAGTGCTGCGCGCACACATGCCCCCATAGCTACAAACACGTCTTTAATCAAATCCACCTCCTAGATATCGGCTTACAAATGAGTCATATCTGACCTTCCGTACAGGAGAATCAGACAGTAATTGAACAGACAGCCTGTGTGTAATGAATGCACTTTGATTGTAATGTCACACATGTAAATTCAAAGGGATCAAACGATTGCAGGACCTGCAGGACTGAAATAGATTATGATTTATGTGTGTGTGTGTGTGTGTGTGTGTGTGTGTGTGTGTGTGTGTGTGTGTGTGTGTGTGTGTGATTGTGTCTCTGGTGTAGCTGTTTATTGTCTGTTAGACACAGCAGAGGAAGTCTGTTATTTAGCAGTTGTGCTCATAATAAAACATTTCCAGAGCTGCATTTAAACTGTCTCTGTTTATACTTAAACTGTTTTTTATTAGACAGGGATGATACGTTTCTTGACCACGAAGTCCAAGAACATTAGGTTTAATGTATTCACACACATACACACACACAAGAAACCAAGCTAGTATCAAACACTTCACACAGACAAAGATTATTCAAAATTAGGATTCATAAGAAACAGTTTGCATTTGTCTGAAAAATATTATATGCTATGAAATCTAAAGTAAATACTCGAGTGTAAATACTCAAGGGCAAACTTTACATTCTCTAAACATTATAGTCCATAGTGGTATATTACTTCCACAAAGCTTAGCACTTTGCTTGCACTGCATAACAATAGCATGTTGCTTCAAACATTTCAAAGCATGAAGATAATTGCTGGTTTTTATTACAAATAAGATTTCTTCCTATTTCTTTGTGGTTCACTGTTTTCCTAACAAACAAGTGCTGGGGTACAATTATGGCTTTTAAACATGGTTTCAATTCTAGTTGGTAAAGGTAAGGCTGCTTCATTTCGGTCATTTAGTCCAATTTAGCATGTTTAATTTGTTTTCCATGTGCAGTGATTCAAAAACAGTTGTATGTTTGTCGCATGTTGTATATTTGTAACCCAAGAAAACCAAAATAGTACCTCAAATATACTTTAAATTACAAATACTAAGGAATACAAGAACTCTGGAGAACTTTACATACACTATTCCAAAAAATAGACAAGAACTGACAAAGGAATGAAACAAAAAACAAAGGTGTTTTCAGTCGGTCCATCACATGATGTGCAAGAAAACTAATGAGAACTCAGTGGGTAACCATGGGAACAAACTAGTGACTAATTAAAGTGATAATTAACTCAAGAGAACAGGAACATAACACAGGGAGAACAAAGGCAAAAACAAAGGAAAAACCTGACAATATTCCCAACTAAAAATGCATTTTAATGGGTAGGTTCGTAAAGTGTCATGAATGCAATAGCACATAACCATTCAGTAACAGCTACAATTTGCTGAACTGTAAAAATCACAATACATCTTTTCTGTAGGGTTTAGGCATTGATTTTTTCATAATCACACCTCTGCAGTTATGTAATGCTTTTCTCAGAGATTTAACTTAATGAGTTTCCTGTCATGCCGTAGGGAACTGTCCCAAGGACAAAGAAAAGTTCTGCATATTTCATCAAACTGAATTCTCTGATGTGGTGGCAGGGTGAATTCTAGCCTACCTTTTACAACAGAACAGTACGAGCCATTGATGGTAAACACATGAATCCAATTATTGTTCCATTAAAAGTTGACACGTCCAACAAGCTAATTATGTTTCTCACTGCCAGAAGGATTTCTGAAAGCTCTCCACCACAAATCCTTTTAACAAGCCATTAACTTCTGCCTTTAAAACTTACGCCTTTACAACTTTGTTTTAAGGACTTTGGGTGTGTGGTGTCTGCATTACTAGCATCATCAATTAGCAAAACTAAATTTGCACATTTTTTGAAGAATTATGCCTGTGCAAAATCTGTCATGTTCTGGTCTCATAATAATAAATGTTTTGTCTTTATATAGATAAATTCTTTGTGACACACTATACGCTATACAGCATGTTTATAATTTAATTTCTATACATATAAATTAAATATATGGCACAAAGGTACACAGCCTCTGTGTGTGTGTGCCTGAGCTTTGATATTACAAAACTGGTATTAGAATATGATGGATGGAAACTGATTGCAGAATATACTGTGTTGATTACATCTCCTGCTGTTAGGAGGTTAATGAGAAAATGATTAGCATTTGTTACCCTCATAGGCAACACTAAACGCCCAATACTCTCACTCACTAACACTTTATTACTGTTTACCCTCATTATCCAGGCACTTCTCTTTTCATACAGCCTCTCATAGATCCTGATTTCTTGCATCATTTTCTCTGTGTGTCTGTCTTCATGAACACAGATTTGGTTGTTATATTTTAGTGAGATAATCACAGACCAGAACTGTCTCCTGCTTTCTCTGTCTGTACGCATCCTTCAGTAACTCTTTTAGACCGAACAGCTTTAATCTCTCTCATATAAACTGCTGATTAACAGGCTAATTAGAGGCTTTCTGATGCTTCACCAGCTGGATTCAATCGCGATTCCAGTCATCCTTTAATTTCGCCTTACAGACTTCCAGGCACTAAAGCTGTTTGTCAGATTGTCATGATAGACTCTTATTTAGTGGATTTGACAATAGAATTCTATCTAAATTCCTGCATTCTGATGGATTTACATACAGTAGTTATTTGCTAATGGTTCCCAAAGATGTTTTGAATAGGTTTGCCTTTTCGAAAACACAAATATCACACAATTGCAAAATAGTTTTTTAAATAGATTTCCTGGAAGCTCTACCAGTCTGTCATTGGTCAGACAAACACATTGTCCTGCCCTCAAACTCATACTGTTGGATGAGCAAACGTGACTGTGCTGGGCTGGTTGGTTTTGGAAGGAATTCAATATTTAAGCAGTTTATTAATAGCTGTCTCTGAATATTAAGCTGCTATAGTAAAAGTTCTTAAAACACTTTCCTAGTAACCAACCACTTTAACAAACCACAGCTGATGTCTGTTTTAACAATAACAATAGATTTAAAATTGGTCATTATCTGAAATTCTATTTCTATCTTCAAATATTGACAACTTTTTTTAAGTAATATATTTTTTAAATAAAATGAAATGATCTGAATAAAATGTAAATACATGTATATATGTATTACATATATTGATAGATATATATGTATATATTAATTTATGATGAGCATGTTTATGTACTGCCATGCTGAAGTGTGAAATTCAATCAGTGCTGTCTGACACCCAGCACACAGTAGTGAGACAGATAACATTTATCTCTAATCTATATGGACTAATAGTGTATTCACTGGAGGGTAAGTAAGAGACTGTCAAGATAAACAAAGTGAAAGTTAACCAGACTTTCTGATATCACGGGGTTACTCAGTGAGGTTCACGTCACCTGTGTGACTGTTAAAGTCAGAATTGCAAGTATTCAATTGTTATTATACAAACAAAACCCATGACTACTCACATGTAAAATCTGAGTTGTATTTGCATGCAACAAAACAACCCTTTTAACGTCTCAGCAAGATTAAAGTGAGCAAGCTAATGCTAGGACAAATGCTCACGCTAGACCCTGTTAAATTTGTGTAACACCACTACAGATATGATTAATATTAATTAACATATTTAAGCACCTCACAGTGTTGACTGCGCTAATCCACAGCAGCTGTTTGGTACAGCGAAGCATTATGTTCTAGACATGATATTCACTGTAGCTCATCTTACACTGGCATATAAATAAACATGTGTAAATGTATTACCCAGAATTCTCTAGTGCATCTTTGTGCAAGATGTGCTGACAGAACATTTTCACAACAATGTTCTCTGTAATGTTCTAATGTTTTAGCAATGTGCTAATGTTCTCTAAAATGTTCTCAAAAACTTTTAGTTAGCAAATACATTATTGCTGTAACATTAGTAGAATATATTTGTAACATATATATATACACACAATGATATATAATCCTATATATTAAGAATATTCTTGAGTTGGCAGTGGAATATTGTAATCATTACAGATTTTTAAAGATTTAAAAAACCTTCTAATAACCAAGCAATAATTTTATTATTATTTTTCATGTCTAAAAATCAATGTCCTTCCTAGTTTTATTCTTACTGAGGAATTGTGTAATACCTTTGGAATACTGGGAAAAAAATTATTTCCAAGTACTTAAATGATATATAAGAGGAAAGTCCATTATATCTCCTGTCGTCTGACAGAAAACCTCTGAAAAACTCCAAGCAATAAAATCTAGGACAAATTTTATCAGAAATGATTTAATATTGTGTGGTTGTTTTGTAAGAAGGCAGTTCTCTGTTCTCTCTTATTCCTCATTTGACCCACATCCTGTACGTACTGTACCAGCAGACTCATAGACTCAAGAGCTAATACTGTCTTTCACACATTTCTTTGGAATTCTTCTAATAACCACCATGGCGGTTGATAATCCTCTCCAGGGTTCTGTCCAAAATATTAGGCTTTATGAACATTAGCTTTAATTTGTGCATTTGTGCTCAGATTTGTCATTTTGCCAGTAAGATGTTCAGAACCTGAAATAAGAAATAGCTGTGAAACATGCTGTACTATTACTCATATCTTACTAAATCTGTTTCATGTTTATCGGACGTGTTTTAAAACAAAAACAAAAATATAGAATGCTGACCATGATGAAATAAGGTAAGGTGTTTTATTATATTGCTAATGCTTTTCCATGCAAAATATGTGGTCACAATGTCATTTGTTTTAGGCAGTTGCTAATTTAGGTGTTGATAAATGAAAAATGCCAAGAGATTTTGAATGGTTGTTAGGGTGTTGCTAAGCTGTCAAATAACTATTTTTTTAAAGATTCTATGATATTCTGGTCCCAAGACATAACTTTGGTCTCTCCTTTAATGGAGAGATGTTATATTTAAGTATGTTTTATCTGCCACAAAGAAATAGTGAGTCAGATCATTAAAAAAATTAAAGCATCTGTTTCTCTGGATCAAATTAAATGCTTGTTTGTAGCACAAACAGCTTTCACTTTGAAATGTACTGTACGCCTGATTCCACTTCCTGTTTTGGTCTCCTCTATTGGTCACATAACTACTAACTAGAGGGGACATAAGAGAAGCCATTTCCTGTCCCACTTACTTTTTGCATGGCTTGTCATGCCCAGTCATCCTGTATCTCTATCAGTATGTATATCCTTGGGGGATTCCAAGTTTACAGGGCTGCCAACAGCAGAGAAAAAGGCAACGGGGATGCAAGGTTCCCCAGGGACTGGTGTGTCCTCTGTGGTCCCTCTCTCCATTTAGAGTTCATACATGAACACAAACAGCAGTGCAGAGTCAATTCAAGTCTCAGGCAAGCATATACCGCAGCTTGTGCATGTACTGTATCAATTCCTTTGGTGTCAGCATTCCATCTCCAATATACATTCAATCTCTTTTGGTGTCTTCCCATCATTCCGGTTCAGCTTTGATTGTGGTCTTATCATCATCAGGTCCATAACGCTCCATAATTCAATGTATGTCCTGATTGTTAATGTCTTACTGTCTCATAAAACAGTATTTTTGTAGCTCCACTAGTGGTGCATAATGCCAGTTTGATTCCCAAAGAACACATGTAGTGAGGTAAAGCTTAAGTGAATGGAAACTGCATTAGACAAAGGCAAACATTTGTATAGAAAAAATATTGTATTTTAACTGCCACCTTTTAAGTGAAGTTGTTTGCAGGGTGCCAAGTTCTAAATGGCAATAGATATATTGCAGCGCAAACACTCACGCATACACACCATCACACGCACAGCTAAGGGTAATTTACTATATCCAATTTACCTAACATGCATGTATGTGGACTATGGGAGAAAGCCCATGCTAACACATAGAGAACATGCAGACTTCACACAGAAAGGCCTCCCACTGTGTCTTAATCCACAAATTTAAATAAATCGGCCAGATTAACAGAAAGATGGCATCTTGCTGTTGTTGTGTTATATGTTCTAATGCATCATTTAGCATTGAGCATTTGCTGAACAAGAAATAACATTCTGTTGTGACAAAGAGTTTGTCATTAAAATTCCATTCACACAGGGAACATTATTTTTCATCAACTGGAAGAACGGAGCCAGAGGGAAAATTAGCAAGCCGTGTGAATTCTCAGAGCTTCATATGACATAGGGAGCAGTAATGGTGGTCTAATTTGTAAAGGTGGGCACAGATCCAGCGTTTTTTCATATAAATATGATGGTGTGTCAAAACGAGCCACTTCTTTGTCAAAGTAACGCTGAGTGATTAGAATCAGGTTGCACCTCTGTCTGTATGAAGAGGGGTTTGCAATATCGCACACAGACCTTGGGGCTTTGCAACAGGGTGTTGAATCACTTACTGTCATATCCCACCTCAAAGCAGATACATCAGGGACATCAAGCTGACAAAGGGTGCAAATAATTGTTCCTCTGTGCTACCTTATTTCCTCCTGTATGTACTTTTCTGAAATTTGTCATCTTTGTATATTGTCATCTTGCCCACAGCTAGATTCTGTAGGTGTTCAGAAGTTTAGTTGATCTTTTCTTCTTTGAAAATAGTTCATCTTTCTTATCAAATGGCTTTATTGATATGTCTTTACGTCATTCTTGAAAGAAAATTTGAACGTCAAATGTGTCTTTAATGTGATTTAAGATTATGTGATTTTCAAATGTTCCTGTAGCTCCAGCAGTTCCACATAGCGCAAGCAACTGCAAGGTCATGGATTTGAATCTCACAGAACACATGTGCTGGTGTTTGGCTTGAGTTAATGTTAATTGCTTTAGAACAAGGCTTGTGCCAAAAGTAAAATATTTGGGTTTTAGTTGCCACTTTTTAAATGAAGTTGTATGCAGGGTGCCAAGCCCTTGAGGGGGGGACAAAAATACATTGTAAAGTGAGCTATATAAAACAAACAGATGATTTTTGTGTCTCATCTTTTGCAATATGCTATTACAGATAATTTTATGCTGTGGGCATTGTGCATCTATTTGTTCTCCAAATCCCTCCTCCTAGTCCCACAAAAAACAAAATGCTGGTTTAGCACCAAATGTATGGAAACCACTAAGAGATTATTAGTATAATTAGATTATTATTAGCAACCATACAGCATACCAAAAACAAACTGAGCACACACCCACTGTTAGACACAAATGATACTATCCCTCAATTATTTGCACAATTGTTCATTTTTTCAATTTTGTATTTGCAATAACACCCAGAAAACTCAAGTCTAACAGCTGTACTCCTACATCAACAGTACACTGTAGTTAGACTCGTTGTGGTCTTTGGCTGTGAATGCTTGGAGGGAGAGTGTTCTGAACTGGCAACGTGTGGGCAGGCTACAGTGAGCAGAAAAGATCCAAGCTGGCATTTCACATTTGTTGTTTTACTTTCCAAGCAGCCTCAAGCACAGCGCTTTTCCTGATGTGATGTATTTGGGGAGCTGTGATTGGAGAACAGGTGCAGGACCGCTGGGCACCTGTCCTGAAGCTGTCTCGTATTGCAAGGTCATTCTGAGGACTATCGAATCAAGACACATTCTTGTGGACGATGTCTGGTCTGATGTGACATACACAGCATTAGATTGGAAGGTGCTTATAGGTGCTTTACGTCAAACTAGCAAAGTTTGTTTTCCCAGTTACCTTCCATCAGCTTAAATATTCATTATCAAAGGCTTTTTGGGTGATGTCTTGCTCTTAGTGTCAACAGAGATGCAGGCAAAAATGCATAATACATGTGAAGGATAATCTCCAGCCAGGAGCACATTGGCACTCACTCTTGTCGTCCTCTGGCACTGAGCAGGATTGCAGGCCTTGGCGCAGGGCTGCATTCTCACTCCCGAAATATTTGCTAGGGGTCACTCAAGTATAAACGTAATCATGTGATTGTTTCCTGTATGGACAAATGGACAGGCATCAAGTAAACAGGTTTCTCACAAACTTTTTTAAGAATTGTTTATTATAGGTGCACAGTAAAAAAACATTAAAAGGTGAACAAAGAAATGAAGAAAACAAAATTATTATTATTTTTTGATTTATTTAAATTTATTACAATACAATGTGCGAATTTAGATGCAAATATTATTTAGAGCAATACACCAATCTATCATTCATTAAGAAAATAAAGTAAACAAATGCCTGTCTGTCCATCTAAATTAAAATCTGAACATACGAGTTTTTATTTAACGCATCGCTAGGGGACGCTAAGTGGCGTCTAGAGTGTTCACTACTAAGTGAACATTTGAGGACTTCTGTTGCTGTCAGAGCGGTCGCTGTGGGATCTCGGCACTCCATGTGATTGGCTGTTGTGGAAGTGGGCGGAGTTTAAATGGTGGTTCTTTAATATAGAGCAGCTGGGGAAGCTTTAGGCTTCAGAGAGATAAAGAGAAGAAACAAGGAAAGTGGTCGAGGGCTGATGTGGAGTTTCTAGACAGGACAACAGTGCGAGCTGTTTATAGTGTTTTTCGTAAAAGACGGGTAGACCAAAGACAAAATGCTTTGCCATGTAACTCGACCAGATTCGGTGGTGATGGAAATTGAAGTGGACGCAAAGGCAAACGGAGAGGACTGTCTGAATAAGGTAATATCATGAAGTAAATATTATGATAAATGTTAAAGGGATGTTGTTATCAACGTTACTAAATGTATAGTGTGTCCTATCCACGCAATCGTGCAATATTCCTTCCAAGCCAAACAGAAAAACAAACCTGTACTGTGAATGAGAAATGAATGAGTTTATGCAAGGCACGGCGGAGAATTAATATTGTCATCTGTCTGTTTACCAGTGTGATTGCATGAGTTATTAGAGAGAAAAAAGTGAGATCATATTTTGCATCATTTTTAAGATTTGTTACATTGTTACATGTTCTTGCGTGACGCTACTTTAGTCAATCAGATTAATAATCGAAATGCACTCCTGTATAAAATGATGGTTCCCAAAACAAAGAAAATAAGCTGGTTTGATAAACAAAAGAAGTGTTGTGCTTTAAATTTCTAGCCTTTAAAATAACAACGATGATGTTTACGGTTGTAAACAATACAAAACAATAGCGTGCTCTTTGCATGTGCGATCTGACGGCATGGTCGAGGTTACTAAAGTTCATTCGCTTCAGCTCATGTGTTTGACTCATGCGCGTTACCTCTTCATATGTAAATTACAGAAGTATGTGATTTACGTTGTTGAAATGGTGTCTTTTAAACGGACACATTTTTTCTCTTTTCAACATGTAATTGCTGCTTATTTCCGTAATTGTTTTTAAATCCACAGAATAATGCATCACCGTTTTAATACCTTTAATATCTACAGCACATCAACTTTATTCGCTTCACAATGGCTTTATAAAGGTTACATAATAACTATGAGGGAATAATTGCCTTCTGGATCTCTTGAGAATAGCATACATTGCACATTTAGCCATTCACACATACATCTGCCTACACTGTTCAGTTTGCGTCCTGTTAAAATAACCAACGCCATTGTTCCCCTAATGGAAAAGTTAGAGTGTTAGAAATGAAGCTAGAATAAGTGTTATGTTTTATTAACCCTCGTCACTCAAATCTGACTTTCGTAAAAGAAATGTCTTTTTGTGCATAATCTAGATTTGTTGCACCAGGTTTAATGTCATTAATGCAACTTGCATTGGTTTTATTTTGCAGAAGATCTATTATCCATTTTCACTGTGCCATAAAAAGACAATGGACAATTCAAGATTCTAAAACTTGAGTATAGACTCTTGCAATTTACTTGTAAATTGCAAGTTTAATAATTGCTATGTTTAATAATAAGCCCCGTGTTTTTTTTTATTGACAGGTATGTCGGAAGTTGGGAATAATAGAGGTGGATTACTTTGGCCTGCAGTTTTCTGGCAGTAAAGGAGAGAGCCTGTGGCTGAACCTGAGGAACAGAATCTCGCAGCAGATGGACAACCTCACGCCATGCAGACTGCGGCTCAGAGTGAAGTTTTTTGTGGAGCCTCACCTTATCCTACAGGAGCAGACGAGGTATGAGGTAACATGCATGTGTGGGCAACATGCAATGTGAGAAAAGTTATTGTTTGACGTAGAAGATTATAGCATCGGTTTCTTTAAACTTCCATTTGATATGGAAGTTTAAAGGAACAGAGACATGATATGTGGGTGCATTAATATTTTAATAGAAAAATAATCTTTCCTTAATTCTCTGTATCTAATGTGAGTTTCATGCTCTGTTTATGCCATAACTTCTTTTCAGAACATGACTGTTAAAATATAAGCGAGAAATCTAGGGCATGTTATATATTAAATATTCATTTTGCAATACTGGTTTTATGAGTTTAGTTATAGCTGAAGTCATGGGTCTTGGGTAAAAGGAGAGAGAGACTGTGTACAGTAGCCTGTTAATTGTTCCTTACCCCAGTACAGTGGTTTGTCCTGTAGTAACCTCGCTCCATGGGGGTTACTGTAGGTCATTGTGCTGCAAACAGCAGCAGGAAATGTGATCCCCAGCTCAAAGACTCAAACCTACAGAGACTGTGGGAGTCACCACCCCAAATGTCTCCAGAGGAAACTTATTCAGTATTACTGCATGTGTGTGTTTGGCTATATCCTTATAGTAGTTATATGTAATTATCACAATAAATTTGGCTCATTGCTTGTTTTTTTTAAGGAGCTATTATAAGACAGTTCTACAAATGTGCAACCACAAGACTTGTGTTAATAAGTGTTATTGAATTGCATGCTAGCATTGTTTGTACAAAATGGTGTCAAGAAACTAGAGCAGAATATAAGCAGAATTTGAATTAATGTTTAAATTTACAGCTTAAATTGAACGTCTGTGTTCCACTTCCATTGTAAATGAGTTACTATAGCCGTGACTGAGAGACTATATGTTAATAATTTCCTGTGATTATAAGCAGTAAACCTGTGACTGTGCCTTGTAATGCTGCCTGAAAATAGGGCACCTCTGTTTTGCTTTCTTTTCTAAACTTATTCTTTAAAGAGTTTTAAAATGCATCTGAGTTTTGCTAAAAACCTCCCTAGTGTCACTGAAGATAATTTGACCAGATAGTTTGTTTGACAATGTTTATGGAAATTGCGTCACTTTTGCGTCATCACCATTAGTCCTGACATTAGTAGTGGTTATTACAGGTGGCAACGAGCGCTTTACTTCTGTCTGTTGTTTTTCTACGGTCTCACTGTCTTTGATGTTGTAAATTGAGCAGGACATGTGATGCTCTTGTTTATTAGCATCAGCTTTTGTATGGCTTTGCTAGCCAGTGGGGTGAATATACTTGTAGCTTATGACATTTGACTCCAGGGCAAATGTTTTCTGTCCTGCTATTTAATGGCTAGCCAATTTTTCAGCCCAGACTACCATGTGCTCAGACCTGTTTTTTTTTTTTCCATTAAACTAAGATCCATTGGTTTGCCAGCTTCCCCAGGCATTCCCACATCTGTGCACTCTCTTTGCCGAATGACTCTGGCTGGGGGTTGCGTGTCTGGAAGTTTGTCTCCTAGTTACTGGACAGTGTCCTTTTGTGGATTGTTTGCTTGTGCTTCCGGTGACCTGAAGGAGATTAGCGGAAGTCACTGACAGCTGGGGGGGTGGGGGGGTTGAAAGATGTTTGGGGGAGAAACTCAGGTGCTAATTGGAAGTTGTACATATTGTGCTTTTATTTACCAGACTTTTTGATGCAGAAGGGAGGGTCTTCACACCTCTGGAGCCGCCACATGTAATATCATTCAAGCTGTGAAGACATGTGGATAGGGTTCCAAATGGGCCAGAAAACAGCTTGCAGTGTGATGGCTGATGTGTTGGGAAAACTGAGACAGCTGGGACCTGATGTCAGCTAGGAAATATAGCTTTGATCAATCCAAGATTTTATATTTGATACAGGAAATGTGACGCAGGTAAATTAGCAATGAACACTCAGCTTTTGCCACACGGGGCACCCATGGAATACTGCACAGTGTAAACTAAATACTGCCTGTTTGATATTCAGTTCTCTCTGAAATGTTGCCATT
Organism: Yasuhikotakia modesta; assembly: GCA_036877545.1. Lineage (NCBI taxonomy): Eukaryota > Metazoa > Chordata > Actinopteri > Cypriniformes > Botiidae > Yasuhikotakia > Yasuhikotakia modesta. The sequence continues at coordinate 48,187 of JBAJNP010000822.1, read as the reverse complement.
TTTAGTCTGTAGTTCTGTTGCAGTGTGGAAACTGCTGAATAGCAAGTGTACTGAAAACAGTGTATTATAGTGTGCTGTTGCTGTCGTACCCAAACCATCTTTAAAGGGATTCTATAAACCTAAATTTTCAAAGAACATTAATTTGTGTATAACGTTAATATGATTTAAGGTTTAAAGAACACATTAATTTCCACATGCTGTTCACTATTGTAGCTCCACTTTCTCTAACCCATACAATACATGCTGATTTACAATACAAAGTAGATTACCAATATGATCCATCAAAAAGTGCCAGTGAACCGGAAAACAATGCTTCTGTAGCCCTTTTTGCACAGTAATCCTAGAAAATTACCAGTAAATTACTATATAGAACTTGCCATTAAATACACAAATCTGCTGTTCACACAGGCAACTGTGTGCTGTCTTTACTGAAAGGTCAGTTACCCGCTGAGGAGAGCGAAAGTCAGTCGTTTGCTTGCTTAGTTGTCCGCACCAGCCTGTGCTGTCTGTGGGAAAACTCAATAGCCACTTTCCGCTGCAAGTCGCTAGTCTTATTTTTGGACCTTTTATCATGCTATAGATGGCACCGTACCGAGATAATTAAAGCCATGCCTTTTACATTTTGGGCAGCATTATTCAAATGTTCCCACACTGTGATGTAATGATGTAGGGAGGAGTCGTCTGAGGTGTTTATGGCAGGCCTGGATCAGAACATAATGATTTATTTACGTTAAAAAGTCACCTTTTTTCTCATTGTGAACAATACCAGTGTGATAATGGACTAAATTGAGAAAGTGACATCATTGTCAGACTGTAGATGGCTGCCTGCCATTGCATGAAAACTGCTCCTTGTTCCTTCTTTGGCCCTGTTGGTGATTTGTGCACACAAATGCATGCGTGATGAGACCCAGCCTCCAGCCACAAGGGTCACGTTCTCTAACCTCCTTTGTGTGATGACCTTTCCCCTACTTAACACTGTTTGACACCATGCATGTACTGCATCCACCATGAGTGAATACTGGCATGTTCACCACTAGCTTATATAAATTCAGTCTGAAGCAACATTGTTTTTCTTGACAGAGAATGTTTTAAGTGGAGTTTTGCATGTGCATCAAGTCTGTTTCTTAGTTTTGCATCTTGATCTTTTACATAGTTTGATGTTATATCTGTAAATGTGTAAACGTCTCACAGCCTTGGTAAAACAAATGTACCCATATAAATCAACGTTTAAGTCCTCTGGAGCAGTTATGAATAAAAACAGAGCTCATGAGTCAACAACACACGCCCCTTAGGAACAGATTGTTCCAAGTTTGAGAAGGGCTCATTTGGCCTGTGCTGTCTCTGTGCCGCTGGGACAGTACTGTAGTTCGGTGGTGATTTCACGGTCTTACCAAGGAATTTTGTTATCTTTGGGACTTGTATTGCATTGTAAAAAGCGTTGCATGCCAGATTGGAGCCAGGCATTTGGAAAGGCAGGATTTGTGACCTCATCTAAAGTTTATTCAAATGAGGAGCAAGTTATATTATTTTTATTAGAAGTCACAAAGACAAACTTTTGGAATAATGTTGAGCAATGAGTTTTAAAGAAACAATATGACTTAACCTATAGAAATGTCGGTTTTGTATTGTTTTAACATGGTCTTTTATTTTAAGTTGTTTTTTTGTTGTTCGGTCGTTTTGTGGTTGAATAGTGCAAAATATTCCTTGGCCCATTGTTTAACATCCCTATGTGTATTAAATGTACCCAAATAGGAAACTAGAGTGGGCTTCACACTGACACATGCTGTGTTCAGCTTCTGTCCATTATATCTGTTCTGTTGGAGAGCTGCTTATATAAGACCCAGAGTGGACTGAATTAACACTAGCTTTTGTAGTGTGTTATTATGACAGCCATGTTCATTAAACAAGTGTATCTTCCATAAATAGATCCATATACTTCCTCCATGTAAGTGTTGGTGGATGATTTCCAGTCACGAGAACCATTTACTAAAATGGCAAACAGAGTCTGCAGTACTGGACATCCACGGTTCTGTTTTAATTACAGGCTGGATAAAGTACATAAATGAGGCACAGTTTAAAGATAACCACCGACCCGAGGGCCTAATCCTGCTTAAAGTATTACTGGATGGTTTAAGAATAACACCCGCCCCCTTTTCCTGACCACAAACACTCATGCCTGCTCTCACCATGTGTTAAGAGATGCTGTTTTTTTTTTTTGTTGGAATTTTTCATCTTAATCTGCAGTGCTCTATTTTTAGCTGCAAAATCAGCCGTGATGTTCACAATCGCATCCAGCCCAGTGTTATCTGACACTTTTTAAAACTCTTGGCAGCATGACATGCTATCTTCTTCTGATTTGAAGGGGAACAACTTGCCTACTAGGGGCTCTCGCACGCTAGGAAACTCTCTGGCAAAGCGTGGGACAGATAGAAATGCAAGAGATCAGTTTTAAGTTTGTGGAAATGGCTGGGTTTGAAATTGAAAATGGGGACAGCGGTGCATTACAGTTCCGAAAACAACAAACCACCCACTATGAAATCTCAATCACAGTGCATTTCCACAACAATGCACTATCCCCAAGGAAATCTAAGGTATTGCATAAACTACCATGTCTCTCTTCTTTATGGCTAAAATGAGTGGGTGTTTAAACTGTTAAAATGGTGGTGTTTGGTGTTTGTGTGCTTGTTGCTGTTTGGGGTAGTTTAAATTTGTAATCTGTCCTCACAATAGTTGCAACAGTTGTTCATGATTATGTATTAGTTAGTCTTTACTCAAACCTGGCATAAATGACACCATAAAGTCTGCTGTATTGTTTAATACGGCTTAAGTGTTTAACATTCTCATCAGCACTCAATGATCTTGTTGATCCACAGAGGCTGGTTCTGTTAGTAGAGTCCCAGAACACTTTAACTGAAAGAGAAGGGCTCTTTTAAACATTGATTGTTGCACAGATTCAATGTGGGCCCTTGGGTAGAGTCTGAACAATGCTTGAAAGATCAAATTTTGTACATATACATATGACCCTGGCTTCTTTGCTTCTATTCAAATAATGTTAAAACTTCCATGCTAATCTTACATAAGCAGCCACTGATTTTCTTTACGCCTCCAAAAATGCAAAACAGGCCGCCATGATCTCGGCTCTCGTTATCTTCATAGTCAGCGCCTTTGGTGTTGTCAGCTGGAACTGGAGCTTGGGTGTTACTCAGGGGCAACGTAAATAAGATCAGACAAACCTCTCACCACTGTCAGCCCACAACCCATCCCAACCACGAGGTCGCCAGCAATTCCTGTAAGCTTCTGGTTATCTCCTTGGTGTAGGAAAATGTTTTCTTGCAAGATTGTTCTGTGTAGACCCTGGCAGTGTCATGCTTTAAAATATTGAGCTTTGGTGCTCATGCTAGTACACCTGTTTGAATCTGGCTCGCTACATTGCCAGGTGCCAATTTTTTAATATTGAATGTGATATCCTGTCTTTTTCAGCCCTCCTCTTGATATAAAAGATAGGAAATGAATGATGACATTAAGAGCATTTTGCTTGTATTCAAAGAAAAGGAATCCTGTTTTATTAATATTCATGAACCAGGCTAATAAGAGATATTATTGGTTTATAATGTGTCCCTTCAGCTTTTTTTGCTTATTCCTCTTATTGAACATTTAACCTGTTTGCATGGCATTAAAATTCATACAAATGTATGTGCAAATACACTAAAGATTTAAATGTTCCCATGTGGAGTTTGTATGTTGTATATGTACTCGTAACTCTGGGTCTTTGTGTCTGTTTAGCAAGTTAAATCCAGAGCTCTGCTACACTGCATTCAGTGAACATTTGCTTTAATGACATCAGCACAGGTTTAACCACCTCAGCGAATGAACTATAGTAACTTACACTTCATTATTCTTACACTTGTATTATTCAAAAATAAGGTTGCGTTGTCTGGGAACATGGTTTAATTTTTCACAGCTTCTTGATTTGTGTACTATTATTGTTAGGAAAACAGAACACATCCCTTACCAGAGGCGATTTCTCAACAAACATGTCTTCGCATAAATACCTGTTGACTCAATTTTGATCAACATTGAATTTCAAGTTTGGGCAAATGATGCTTACAGCATCATTCCAGTTTAGCAAGATGTTTACCTGTAGCACACAGTGCTGGTGGAAGGGTTTACTAAGGGTTATTGACTCTTAGTAACCCTGCCACACAGCTTAGAGCTGTTATTTGACTAACGCTGTTTTAAGCGCCTGAAAGAATGCAACTCCTGTGCGATTGTTGATGTTTGGGGTCCAGCACAATGACTCTGTCTCTAACTGATAAGATAATAATATTAGTATAGAAAGAATTGGTGAAAACAGAAATAGTGCCCGAATCCTAAAAGGTTAAGTGAAGAGAGAACTAAATATGAGAGAAACACAATTTAAATCCGTTTAAATTTTATCCTTTCTTCACTTACCCAACACTTTCTTCAGTTTAAATAGAAGTTGCTTTGTTCTTAACTTTGTTTGAAACAAAACTTGTCAAGCTTCAAGCTTGCTTCAACTTTTAGCTTTTCTGTTTAGGCCTTTGAATGTCTGCAGATGTTTTTTGATGTGAAACTCTGCTAAGCCTTCAAGATCAGGATGGAGAGATTTGAGGATACGGTAAACTTTGTGAACTCTATAGAGTAATGAAATGATTGTCCTGTCATGAGATTAATTTTGCTGCCAAACATCTGAGGAAATTCTGCAGAAGGAGCAGAGCAGACGTCAAGCACACAAAAGCCCCCCTCACAACACTGAAGATCTCTCAGATATCACACAATGACCTGTTTTCTAATTGAATTCTTCTAGTTACATAATCAACTGCTAAATATTTTAGCCGCAAAGTAGTTTGCTTCTTTCTGTGGGAAATGTTCAGGTGGGATTGTGTGGGTTTATTCTAGGTTTTTATTATTGTAAATGGTTTAAAACATGCTTTTAAAAGGTTTTAGAGTCATTAAAGCAAAGGATTACATATGTATGCTTTCAATTATAATTAATGATATTTGTTACCTTGTTTATTAACTTAAGGTATGGATAGTTGTGTAATTAAACAGCACTTGTGTTTTTATCCGAGACATGTTGCCGCACCTTAACAAAAAGATTTTATCCAGTAATTAGGTACACACACACACACACAGTATGTGAATAAATGTGACTTGTATTGTGCTCTGCCCTTGCTTGCAGTTCCTGACATGTGATGTGTTGTTTCTGAGGACGGTTACAGTTGTTCTGTACGGCAATAAACTGAGAAAATGTGCATTACTGAGTGTTACTTTTATAACAGCGCGATGGTGAATGCAGTTTTAAGCTACAACACTTGTGAAATCACAACCGTTTTTAACTTGAAGAGAGTTTTGAATAAAAGATTTGTTTGCACCAGCAGATTGGACTTGCACTGAAAGAGCACAGTGTGTTGGGGCATGTTGATGGTGACGGGCTGCATCAGCACAGCTGCGTGTTTCTGGGATTAGTCGTCTAACAAGCTTGACTGAACCAGTGCTGCACTTTCAGTCCTGAAGCGCAAGGTTTGATCGTCAGTAACCCCTCCTTCCCCCTCATCAGCTGCCTTTGTTTTGCCTGCCAGGTAATTCATCACATGAATGTGATGTCATAGCAGGAAGTGCCTTGTCAGGCCGGGCGAGACTCTCTTTGTCACACTGAAGGTCTTGTTTATTGTCTGACCCATGAATCCATCCCCCTCTCTTTCTTTCCCTGGATGAAACAAGCATGCAAGGGGAAAACGGCCAAAGTCAATGTTTATCATTTTATGGGAGCACTGCGCGAACTGATACACTGCTGTTTGTTTTCATAGTCATCGCCTGTGCGCGACAGACACAGAGCGGGAATATCTCCCAACCAGAGCTTTGTGTTCCCATGATCCTCTGTTGACTGGGGAGAACAGAAGCATCCTTGGGGTAAACATTGGTCCTGTTTGGTCCCAAACCAATATCTTGAAGGACATGCAGAAGTTGATGTTTGGTTTTAAATTAACATAAAGGCACAAGGATTGTAACATAACCAACTTAAGCTGCTTTGTTTGTAAGAGCACATCTCAACTGAAAGCAGAAATTTGGTTTAGGAATATGTCACCAGTTGAGCTTGACAGGTTTGTGTAGATGGTTAGGTTTGTGTTGTTGACTACAGGAGCAAGTAATAAACAGCCGGTACAGTTTAACTTGTTTTACTCAGAAACTTGTTTTCCTCAGAACTCGGTTATGATGTACGCAAGCAACACATTTGCGTTTGTTCTACTTTTCTGGTTTATTTATAGTTTTTTTTTAAAGTTAATTGTTTGTTTAAGATCTTTTTTTTTAATAAGATTTTTTTTCTCCCCATTCCATTTTTCCCATTCAGTGAAACTTGCATCTACAAAATGTCTCATTTTTCTTCTGCCTCTATCACAGCAGAAATAAATCAATGTTAAAAAAACATTTCCTTAGAGAATCACTCAAAAAAGACATCTAAATCCATTCATGAATTTGCAGTAACGCAAGCAGTTTGGTGTGCTGTTGCGTGTTTGTTGTGCTGTCTGGTGGGGGATGATTTTTGAAAGAATATCATATGTCTAATTTTTAACCATGAGACCCCATGTGTATATATTTACAACCCCTGCAGACAGCTAGCAAGAAACCGTATCTTCATAAATGCACGATTAGCACTCCTATATTACAGCTACAGGGATTTTCGTCAGCTTATGTCAGTATTTGTCAGCGGCGAGTAGCGAGTTGTTTCATGTGCAGTGAGAGGAAACAGGCTTATCGTTGCTAACATGCTGTCTGGGATGTTTGTTAGAGGCTGTACAACCACAACCGGTGTTTCATGACCAGATAAGAGATATTAGTCACAAATGGTGACTAGTGAAAGCCTGTGTGCGCGTGTGTGAATTTCTCTTAGGTTGACCATGTATTAAAACAAAGACCATAACTTCTGCTTTTTATTTGCCCGTTGTTACTTTCAATTGTTGGAAAGTAGTAGTTAAATTGAAAGTAGATTTTTAGGTAGTTCTTTTTTTATTATTTATTTATTTTTATTTTTTTTACTGTTCCTGTTTTAGGAGCCTTTCTGTTGTAGGGTAGAGTCCTTTGTATGTTGATTAGTCCTGCTAACCAACCTGCTTTCACTTTTTCTTTTGCACCACCTGCCAGCTATAAAACACTCACTTTTGAAAGACCACCTGCTTCCATTCATAACTAACAGCCTTGCTTTCTTTGTCCCTCCCCTCTGCTTTCAGACACCTGTTTTTCATGCACGTAAACGAAGATCTCCAGCGTGGACATCTGCGGATGTGCTCAGAACAAGCCGAAGAGCTCAGCGCCCTGCTTGCCCAGGCAGAGTTCGGTGACTACAACCAAAACACAGCCAAGTATTGGTACACCAAACTGTGTGGCAATGAACCCAACAAAGCAACCATCAACAGGTATGGCAGCATCTCCTTTATCGTTCTATGACTTCCACTGTTTCATGGGCTTTTGCCATAGGTTTAAGTTTGGGTTATAAATCATTTAAAGAACAGAAAAGTGTAGGTTGTTGGAAGCAATTCTGTGCATCTGTTCTGTGAGTGGAGATGGGAGATGCGTAAATGGGCAAGGATATTGGTCTCAATTGTGTTCTTTTTGCACCACATAACACCGTCTTCACAAAATTACAAATTTCAATGCTCTTGGTTGCACAAATGTTAGGGAGTGTGTTGCAATGTGACATTTTAAATCAACATTTACAACTGTTAGGCAGTAGGAAACTAACCAGCATGAAGGTATAATATTTTTCTCAATATTTCTAGCCTAGTTTTACCAAAGCACAATAGCCATTTCTTGGCAAATAGGTGTAATTCCACTCTAAGTTGGCAGCTGACAAATGTTGACATTTTCAAAGTAGCGATTAAATATCCAGTCTGTGAAAGTGAAACAGGTCAGTTAAGACTAATGACTAACGCTTACAACAATAAAACAAGCCAATGATAGGAACACACAGACTTTGCTAATATAAAAGTTAGACAGTGTTGCTAATATAAATAAAGGGGTGGCTTGTGTTTCTCTACAGGACACATTCATCTGTTCCTCACTGTTCTGTTGGCAGGCTTGAACTCTCTAATCCGTGCGCTAACACTCTGAACCTTTAATCCAGGGGCGGTGCTGTAAACAAAGCTCTCGTAATGGTGTTTGACTAATTGCTTTGGTTTGCTGTGGTAAAATGTTTTTCAGGTTCTATAGCTTGTTAGCTAATGGGTGACCTACTCATATGCAGTCATAGAGGATTGATGATCATCATCATTTTTAATTTGCTTGTGTTGCTAATAACTAAATTATACTAAAGCCTAACAAATTAAAAATTGAAGTTCTTGGTAGTAACTTTTAATGATGCATGTTAGTGCTTACACTGTTTTTGTTAGCCGTGCAGTCATATAACCAGCTATTAGCATACCAATAATAATCTGTTATTGGTATGTTTAATGGCCGATGTTATTAAGCAAATTATTGTTGCTCATTGTTGTCAACTTTTGGCTATTGTAATTGGTCAAATAATAGCTTATTGCTAAACTGACCAATATCGTATCATCATATTGGGGCATATTTCCAATTCAGGCATTTAAATTCAGACACATAAGGGTAAACACTTCATTAAGCATTTTAAAATAAACAGACTTTTTTTATGCATTTCTAGTTTCTCTTGGCCGATATTTTAATCTGTACTGTACACCTAAAATACAGACATTCCTCTCCTCTCTCATCTGTGTTCACCTTCTCAGTCTTTGACCCTCTCTGTCTGTTATTTTCTTCTTTGACTCAAAGTCTTTCTGTGCTGTTGGTTTTTTGGCAGTATCATAGCCAAGCACAAGGCTCTGGAGGGTTTGAGCCAGGGCTCTGTGGAGTACCAGGCCCTGCAGCTGGTGTCGTCGCTGGAGCACTATGGGGTGGAGTGGCACTGGGCGCGGGACGCAGAAGGACAGAAGTTGGCTGTTGGTGTGGGGCCAGAGGGTATAGCTATCTGCAGAGAGGACTTCACTCTGGTTAACAGGTTAGAGCAAAATGCCGTGGAACAGTTTTAAAGATAAGATTTACCCTAAAATGAAAACAAACTTAAAAGCCCAAATATTTTTGTTGTGAAACTTGACAAATGTTAAAGAGTTTAACGTTTGTCATGTTTAATAAAAATAAGCAGCTTTAACAAATGTTGCTTATTTTTTTCTTTTTATTTTAAAGTGGAAAATTGCAGGGACATTTCAAAAGGAAATTACATTGTGCATTTACGTCACTTTGTGTTATTGCTGCCGTTGCATAATGTTTGCCATTTTCCCTCATTGCAGGATATCTTATCCCATAATACAAATTGCCACTCAATCAGGTAAAAGTGTGTACCTAACCGTTACCAAGGAAACCAGCGACAGTGTGGTCCTGCTGTTCAAGTTGATCAGTAATCGAGCAGCCAGCGGGCTGTACCGGGCCATCACAGAGACTCATGCCTTTTACAGGTGAGACCAATAATTTCACACAATTAGTAGTGAAAGCAACAACAATACACTCTAGTAAACACCTTACATTGCGTGTAATTTGTTCTTGCTATTAAGCATGTCCTTGTAATAGTAATAGTGCATATTCATGTTTTTTCATTGTTATGCTTGCAAAGAGCTGTGTCATTAGCTTAGCAACATAGCGTTGTTATTTAGCATTGCAGTTGTTGGAGTTGTTGCTGTACAGCGTTCCACAAGTACTAGGATAACATCTTCGAAGGTAGCCACTCGTATGCAGTAAGAAGCAGTGCAGCTCACTAAGTTTTGGAACAGAGCCCAAGCGTCTCGCCTACTTTAGCTTATCTGTCAGACTCTTGTCATTGTTTAAACTTCTTAATGTTTTATATACTTGTAACTGAGAGCATGTAATCTGTTCTTGACCCGGTTATTGCTTATTTGTCTAGAAGTTATTTTGCTGTGGTGCATATTCTTCATGACCAACTAGTTCAGCAGTTTGAATTGTTCTGTTGAATTGAGTTTTTGTCCTTGTCACAAAAGTACAGGATTATCTGCTTTCTCCACACTTTGTTTTCATAGTAAACTAAATTTAGCTTTGTCTACCTTGCTTATGTTTAACCCCAAAATAAAAACAAATATTTTAAAGATATATTGTAGGTTGAGTTAATGTAACATTTATTTTGTAATAGTTAAGCACAATCTGTGTCAATCCTGAGAGAACAGAAAAGCAAACAGCCACCGGAGCGGAAATTGTGTATTTTAGTGGCATGTTCACATCTGCTGACCTAAAAAAAGAAGCAATTGCATAAGTTTGGCAATAAAACTGCTGGCTGGGCAATAAAACTTTTGCCCTTTTTTTTTTAAATGCATGTCAGTGTGTGAGTTTGAGTTGCTGTTGCATCACACTACAGCCCTAGATAAAAGCTTCAATTGGCAAGCCATTGGAGAACCCTGCAAGTGCTCTTTATTCTTGAACCCTAACAAGCGTCACCATCCTTGGTTTCCACGGTTACAGCACCTTTTCAGTGGCCCATTATCTCTAATGGATGGTGGATAATCGTATCTGTTTTGTAGCTGTCAAAAAGCAGCTAATGCGCTTATGCTGTCTTGCTAACGGGTGGAAATGGTTCTTTCCACAGATGTGACACCGTGACAAACGCAGTGATGATGCAGTATAGCCGAGATTTCAAGGGTCACCTAGCTTCACTTTTCCTAAATGAGAATGTCAATCTGGGCAAGAAGTACGTGTTTGACATACGCCGCACCTCCAAAGAAGTGTATGACTACGCCAGGCGTGCGCTGTACAATGCCAGTATTGTGGACATGATGTCGAGGCCGGGGGAACGCACCCCGTCGTCCCGCTCGCCTTCACGCGACCAGGAGGGGGCGCTGGACTGTGGGGGCTGCCAACAGAGCCGTTTGCTGCAAGAAAAACTGCAGAAACTGCGGGAAGCACTGCTGTGCATGCTGTGCTGCGAGGAGGAGATTGATGCCGCATTCTGCCCCTGCGGTCACATGGTCTGCTGCCGGAACTGTGCCACACAGCTACAGGTGAATGGACAACATTGGCCTAACATTGTGTGAATATGTATATAGTTACCATAATGTAAGGTTTTATGATATTGCTTGCTTACTACATAGTAGTTTCTGCTAATAATAAATAAATGTGTGATAACGCCTACTTTAGTTACAACAAATAAGCGTTTTCTTCCTTTAAAGCTTGATGGATGCAAACAAAAGAGAAATGGATTTCTAATAAATTATAAATCTGGCATCGGTGCAGAAACATCTTCACACAAATTTATATCATGACCTTGAGGCAAAATAGCTGTATAGTCTGTGGTTTGTTGTTGATGCTAAAGCAATTGACCCACTTAATCTAAAAATGTTCTTAGCCATGACCTCCTGTGTGTTTTTGTGTGTTTGCAGTCATGTCCAGTGTGTCGGTCAGAGGTGGAACATGTACAGCATGTGTTTTTGCCCACATGCACCAGTCTGCTCAACCTGACCATGGCTGGTGGAAACAGCCCTGAACCCATCCACAGAGGAATGACCACCCACACCTGCACTGCTGACGACTACTCCACCAGTGAGAAGATCTACCAAAACTAAGCTGGTCTTCCACAGGACTCTTGTTTAATTTGACACAGTAGCTGACTTCAAGTTTCGTTCTGATGGTTGGGTCACTATTGACAGATGTTGTTTTAAAAAACCGAGAGACCCTTGTTTTGAAACCCTCTTTGACGTTTGTTTGTTTGTTTGTTTGTCATGTGATGTTTGTTTTTTAAGTTAATCGCATCAGTTGATCTGATAAATATTTGTTTTATTTTCTATACTCCGTAGCATGCAGTGAGTTGAGACAATTATATTCGCCTCATAAGCTACACAAATCTGTCCTGTGATGAGGAATTGTATTGTTTAGGTGGTCGCTTTGGTTCTCTTATTTAATTATTTTGTGTTTTTTAACATGCAATATCCACTTTCAGTATGTTCCTTTGCAGTGATTTTAAGTTGTTTTGAGGTCTTTACGGTTTCCATGCCAATGGAAAGGTATTTAAGGGGCACAAACCACTTGCAGCACTTCAAGTACAGAGAACGTTGTCAAACTACCGATCCTCTGTTTATGTGTAGGTTCACAGCTCCTATAACTAGCACTCCAACTCCTAAGACGACGTTCCATAAATACTCCATGAATCTCTGTGGATGTGTTGACCGGTTTGTGCTTTTTAAAGCTTTTATTTCACGTTTATGTGCAACCAACAACAATTTGCTTTTGACTTTGAAGGGTACTGAATTTTCTGTCAGTGCATGGCTAATCATTTTAAGAGATTTTGACCATTTGTTTTGTTTTTATTAATTTCTTTGTTTGTGTGGAAGGCATGGGAAGGTTTATCTATAGAAAAATAGTTGAAGATAAATATGTAATTGCCACTGTCACTTTACTAAGGAGTTTCCTAAGTGTATTGTATTATCCTAGAGGTTTGCCTTAATGTAGCAGCGACACAGTGTGTTTGATATGCATTCTTTCATTGCACAGATTATTATTGAAAGATGAAGAGGAATATTTTCTTTACCGCTGACACAAAATGGAACAGCCACAGCAGGGGATATTTTTTCAATTTGTACAAGTAGGAATTGTTTCTGTTTGTTTGAAGCAAAATCTATGTTCTGTAAATAGAGACACTCAAAAAAAACTTTTTATATTTGAATGAGAGGTATTAATAAAGCTGTTTTTTAAACCTACCTGGAAGTCTGCGCTTCATGTTTTGGTCATAAAAGCTGTCCTAGTTACCTGCTTCTTGTTAAAAAGAGATGAACAGATGTATCAGATTACTGGTAATAGATTTACCCTGGTGTATTATAAACCTTATGAAAATGAAAACATGGGCATGTGCTTGACCTCTGGCACTGCGAGAACATAACAGTCCTGTTTGCACCTGGACTGTGTTTAAAAAAATATCAACTTTAATAATTCAAAATGAATTACCAATTCAAATGACTTAGATTGTGGAGAAAAAGGTTGTATGTTGACTGCTGTAGTATATTGTGTACTACACATTTAGGCAAAAAGGTCAGCTGGGTGTTCCATGCAAGCTAAATATTTACCTACTAGGAACAATATACATATAGAGGAAAAAATAGTAAGGATTTGTATGGAAGGTCATAAAGTATGGAAGCATGTTATTTTAACATAGCCCTGGTATTAATGTATCTCAGGTGATCCATATACAAGACCGGAAGTGGTTGTTATAGTGTGAACAACAGTACAAAAATTTGTAGTGTAGTATATTTAACCAGATTGTAGCCTAACTTGACTTTTTAATATAATACCTCTCTTTGTCTTGCTGAGGCAATTTTTATAGCAAGCGTTTTATGAATCGTAATTACATAAAATCTTTTGTTCACTGAAAAACCTTTACAGTTTCTTTAGCAAACACACACCTGTCACATATTTCATTTTAAGCTTGCTTTCACTGGCACTGCTGTCTTGTTAAACAAGTACAATTAAATTTGTGTTGTCCCAGTTAAGTTTGCCATTTACTTCTGAGTCTGTAAAGAGAGTACCAGACTGTACATAACCTTATCTGTACCTAAAACACATTTGGTGTACTAAACTGTATCAAGGTAGTTTCACTCTGACCTTTTAGGCTACACAGATGTTAAATAGTTAGTTTTAGTTATAAAGCGAATTTTGTTATTAAATATATTGTGATATTTCCTATTTTAGAAATCTATGAAAAGGTACATTTGACTTATATGGAGGTAATAAATAAACGTCAGGACGACGTCAAACACAAGGCCAACTTTCATGGCTTTATGGCGCCCTCTGCCGTTAAGTAATGTGTTACTGTGTGGCTGTGGACTGACAAGTTCCAGTCTATGACAGACGCTTAAATTTGTCATTTACATTTTAACAATTGCCAAACCATTAGTTAGTTGAAGAAATGACACGTAAAAGCACCAGGTTTATAAACCTACTGAACACATCTTAACTATTAAAGCAGTAAATAAGCACAAGATGTATTTGACCAAACTAATAAAACTTAAGTGCAAACAAAATTGCTTGCAAAAAAGCTAACGAATAAAAAAGGAATTAAAAACGTGGAAAAATTATAATATCTGAGACGTTATACGACTCGCTTCATTAAACGTGTACGTGATGACGTGATGTGAGTGGAACGTAGCACACGGCGTGTATGACCGACGCTGCTGCGATGTGTCGATGTTTACTACTTATTGCTGTATATCGTAATGTATGCAGTAAGCACTACGTTTGTTTTCCATTTAGAAGTTAATTTGCAAACTGCACGTTTGTAAAGGAATCTATTAACTGCGATTATAGTGAATGGATTAAAATTTATGGGTCTATGCTGAAATGTTCAGACAGCAGAGGACGCCAATGGCCGTCAGAAATGTGTAATAGTTGGACATGAATCTTGTCTTGTTATTTTGCTAAAGCCCCACAAAAAGCGTTTGATTCATCTGTGTGATCCACAAAAAAGATCACAAGCACTGCAGGTAAGATCACAACGCACTCAACCCAAATACTTTATTTTACAAATGGGGCATCCAGGACCAGGCATTCATATAAATCTGCATTCAAGGTACAGCAGTGAAGATTTATAACTGTACTGTGTAATACGCTGCTTTTGGACCATAGTACAATGATATTTGAAGTACAAGTATATTGTAATAGTACAATGGTGTATGTCAGTACCGCAGTGCCCTGGTACAGCCACAATATTTTTATTGAGTTAAATATCAGATATTATCTGGTAAATTGACAATAGTTTGGTGGCGGTATTTCTTGTTCTGTTTAAGGAAACTGTGGTTGACCTTTTGTTGGTGAATTATCTCTGCTTAATACTGGTAGATTATGGATGGGTTGACACTAAAAAAAACATTTGATTCGATAAAGAGCATCTGCAGAGGCTCCTTAGACATAATATGTGCCTGCTCAGACTTGAATGGCTGGTAACTAGACATTTATATTGGTCCTATCCACAGTGTTACAAGGCCAGATCAGCTCAATTACCCTCCAGTGCCTGAGCAGATGGGCTCCTGTTTAGCTAAGGTTCATTATTTTTGTTATAGTGTATTTGCTGTAAGAGAGGAGAGCTTTATTTCAGACCAGGCAGTTCAAATGCAAGCAGGGGAATTTGAGTTCTACATATTTGTGAGGATTTAGGGTTATTGGCCATTAAAAGATGCTATAGTGTTTAAAGTGAATCTGAATACAATTTGGATTGTGTTCACACACAGTTTTCAGTTTGGATTATCTAAAGAGACATTGGTGAGATTATAGAACTGATGTCAAGACTAAACCGTCAAAGGTCCAGATTAAGACTGACCATTTTATACTATACTTTAAAAGTAAGTACATAAATATAATGGAGAGCTTAATTTCAAACACACTATAAACAATTTACCAACTTGCTAATATTAATTTAGTGCTGTTATAGATTTTCAGTAGCAAATTATTTACTACAGTGTGCTTTCTTCTCACTAATACCTACCTACAGCATCTTGTTTACCTTCTTCAGAAAAAGGGTGTGGCTTCATTATTTACAACCACATGATGCTTATCGTGTGGACACTCTGATGCTAAATGCTTACTGTGTTGGCAAAGGATCATTTGGGCTAATTTATAGTGAAGTTTTAGTTTGTGAGGTGGAACTACAGCCTTGTGATCTTCAGTGTCTCACCTGAATGCTTTGTCTCCTTCATCAATTTATTACTGTATAACTCCACAACGCTTGTCACTTTATATCCATGAAAACTCTCTACCATTTATGTCTGTTTATTACAGAGCTCAGTTTCATAGTTGCATATGCTTAGCAGCAATCCAAGTTTATTCTGGCGGAGTCTCAGTTCATTTCTATTCAGATCGTGAAGTTAAATCACATTCTTTTGTCATGATTTTCTGTAGCATTGATCTGTAGAAGAATCAAATAGGATGCAATGTGAGCAGCCTGTGAGTTAACAGGAGCAGTTTTGCATTAATTTGTAACAGAGCTGAAATAAATGCCCACCACCTTTGGAGAAAATAACTGTCACAGGCAATCAGTATGAAAGGGGTCTGGAGACATGCAGCGCTTCAGCCAGGAGTTCTGATTTCTGATTGGTTCTCTTAAAAGTTGAAGATCAATTTAACAAACGTTAAACAAAACTTCTCTTCACAACTTTAAGTACAATTTGTGAGTAAAATCAACTTTTTTTTGTTTGTTTCAATAACAACCTTATTTATTTATTATACTATGCTGTTTTTATATTGTTTATGTTTGTATGTGCTATAGGGGTGTTTGTTGAGGAACTTTTAGTAAAGAAGTTCCTTTGCCTGTGTCATATGGAACTAATTTGACTTCTCATTACCCAGAAGTCTTCATCCTATGATCTTGGTCTTAAGATTTTTCAAGTAGCGGCACAACTGCAGTCTTAGCAGTATGCTAATGGTAATAATTGCTTCTCTGATAATAACTAGCATTATCTGACTGTAATTATGAGCCGTAGTGATGGTTGCCTTAGCAAGGATCAGTGACTGGAGCCGTTCCACATTTTCTGCCTATTTAAAAGTGAATCCAGACAAAATCTGAATCAAAACAAACAGTATGAAGACAAATGGATCCTAACCAGAACCACATGCTGAGCAAACAGGTCATTACGTTGCCTGTGCTATTTCTTGTTTGTTTGTTTGTGTGTGTGTGTGTGTGTGTGTGTGTCATAGCCTAGTCCTATTATAAAGTTCTATTTCAATATAATTATGTAATGCATTATAATACAAATTATTTATTAAACAGGATACATTTTGTATGTGACATTTTTTGTGAAACATTATGCTCATGTCACAGCATGAGTTTCAATTACAGCTGTTTGATGTGGGAACCATTAAAATTGGTGTTTGATGTGGGAACCATTAAAATTGAAGTCCAGGGTCCTGGAACTGGATCAGACTTGTTCCAGCACAAAGAAAGATCTGTTCACAAGCTGCTTGAACACATTCCCTTAACTGTGTTTGTAGACAAAAATGAAAATCAGTTGTTTAACTGTTTTCTCTCCTACACTGACGTCAGCAAGTAGAAGTGCCTCCTATCCAATTACAGTCTCTCACAAGTTTATACTGGTGACCTGAAATGTTATTAGTGTCACTGTTTTAACATTTTTTACTCACGTTTCATAACCTATAAAGTTTTATACAGCTTTGATTCAGTTTTCAAGGTCATTGAGGTTAACAAGAGATTAAAAGGTTTAACTTTTAAGCACAACAATTTATATAAACAATATGAGGTTATTTACAAGCCTTCCTGCCATACTGTCCACTGTACTATTTAAGTAGTGTTACAATAGTTACATTAATGTTAGTATTAACATTTTTAAATTTGCCAGGTGCATTCCAATCATATGAATTAATTGTTTAATTAAATGTAATTTTAAAAACATTGTATTAGATATTGGAAGTTTTTATGGTCTGTATTATGAGTGTTGTTTGTGCTTATAAACTGCTTGTTCCATCTTGTCATTTAATTGCAATTAAATTTTAAAATCATGTGTTGTATATGTACAGCTTAAATCCTGAACTATGTTACTAGCCTAAAATGAATTTCAGGCAGAACATTTATTAGTAGCAGGCCGTTAAATAGTGAATTATGGGTGATAAAGGCCCATGTCCTCAGGCTTATGAGGTGAAATAGTGATCAGAGATAATCACTTGGTAAGGAAATGACCTCTTACTAGCCTTTCAGTATTATCTAATAGAGAGTAGAGAAGATTGTGCGTCATCTAGGTTATATTAATTCATCTCACTGCATGTTTTAAAATTCATTGAATTTCTGACCTTAGATATTCTTTCATGGAAACTCATCCTTGTTTCACTTGAATTTGCTGTTCTAGCTGAGATTAGCTGTCACGCTCTATTAACACTTTGCTAACTCTGTGGCGCAGAATGAAGTAGATGTTTTAGACATGGCCAAAAGCATCCATTCATTTTTCTATTGGATATTATCAATGGAATTTAAATGAAACCACAATGTTATGAAAATTACGCCTGAAGTGAAGACAATGCTGACAATCCTGATTTATGAAACACACATTGATGTTTAAATCCCAAGAGGGAAAACCTCAGCCACCAAAGATGCATTAGTAATTCAGAAAACACTAGCCAACATCATGTTACAATTTTCTTGTTGCATTGACCGCAGTGTAATATGATAATATGATGTTTTATGATATTAAGGCATCTGTAGAGCTTAAAATTTTGATGACTTTTGGGTTATTACGAGGCAACTGACCAATGCTGGTTGCCATGGGAAACATGAGTACGAGTAGATCTTGTGCTCTACTCGTAGCCACAGGTTATTTTTGTGTATGTGGACTGTGATTCAGAACCTACCCAGAACTGCTGACATCTCTACCCAAACTACACTTGCACCATTTCTGCCTAATGATCACCTACCAGCACAGCAAAATAATGATGTGTCAAAATCACGGTCAGCCCACAAACCAACACCTAATCTGTGGTGTAAAACAGACAGGCGCTTATTGCACTGTAAAACCATCCTGGCATATTAAATACTTGGAAAGGTATATAGTGAGGGCGCTTTGCAGGAAAGAACAGTGAGGAAAAGGGGAAGTGAGAGAAAAAGGAGAGAGTGTGGAGAGCTACCGCCCACGTGCGAACGCTCTCGAGCCATTGGTCAAGCAGATGCAAAGTGTCATTGGAGAGGCTGACTGACTTATTTGCACTGAGGTAATGCCACAGGCTCTATCCAGATCCTAATTAAACATTTACACAGCTATTAGCATCAAGACACTTGACACACAAAGACACATCCGCCCTGTTTATTTCCTCGTGGTGATCCTAGTGTTTAGAGGACAGTGACCAGAGACCACAAATCAGAGGAGAGATCAACATCAAACAGCCAGGAAACAGTGGGAGGAAGCATTTTATGAGGCCGTGGAAGAATTCAGACCAAAGCAAGCAAGAACCATACATGCGTAAAGAATGTGTGTGGGCTGTTCCATTTTTACCGTATTGTGATTACTGTACATAAAGCCCACATGTAATCTTTTGCAGTGTGATAGTGTGCGTAATCGGGACGTTTAAATGTGTGTGTTATTGGAGCTTGAACCCTGCTAAGTTTGAGTGAGTAATAAAAGAATGTAGGAGAGAAGGAGAAGATGGTTACCGGTAATAATAACCAGTGAGATGCTTAGAAAAGAGGCTGGTTGCTTACTGCACTTAGTATAGCATACTACATATACTGCTGGGAAAGTAAATAGTATGCAGACCATTGCAAAAGTTTTAATGGAAATGATCTGCCTGCTTTTCTAGAAGCACTTGGATGACCTTCTACATTTGTGGTAACTGATTGTAATTAACTGTTTACTTGTTATTTTATTTAAAAATACATGCAGAAAACATCTAAATGACTGTAACTCTTTTAAATCCATGAAAATAACTGGGTGCCCCTTGATAAATTAATCTTGCAATGTAAAATGCAAAATTAGGAATTTAAGAATTGGTCTCTTTAAATCATGAGTGTAAAGTTAAATTGAATTGTCACACGCACAGGAAGTTAGATTCTGCAATGTCAGGAAGTGCAATTTAAGTAAGTTCAACAGGAAATGGCATACAGTGACGTGAGCTTCCCCCTGAACCTTCTTTATTTACCATAGCCTATTTATTTTAATGCTTCTTCCTTGTTTGTGCACATCTAAACTTTTGGTATTCAAATCATATAATCAGTCAAAAATGAAAGATGATGTAACATTCGATTTAGTTCTCACTCTGATTGGTTAAATTGTATATCATGCATTTAATAATGCAGGTCTTTGTAATATAGTAGAAGTACAGAGAAAGCAAAGAGAACAACAAATAGAAAGTGTGTGTGTGTGTGTGTGTGGCTGAAGGGATGAGATTAGGGGTGCAGTGGGCTTCGGATAAGCATTATGGCCAATTAGAAAATGAATAGATGGGCATGTGGTCAGCTAGCTTGCATAGGAATTGGCTACGATGGCCATCCTGGAAGTGTGGAAATGTCAGCTGTCCAGCTCCTCCACACACACTCACTATCACATCCATAACAGAAGAACTGACAGGAAACCAGAAACCGAGGTCCCCCTGTGCTTTATTGATCTGGAAGTTGTTTGTCAGGCAGAGTTCTGCTGAGGAGGGTGAAATACAAGAGAAAACGAAGAGCAGCCAAATAAAGAACAGAAGAGAGGCCAAATGCAGGAGAAGAGTTAGCACAGCTGCTAAAAGCTTAATGGACTCAACAGAAATAGAACTTTTAATTGTGTGGAAGTGGATGAAGAGCTAGAACAATGAATAGGAAGAAAGGCACGCCATTAAAGCACCATAGGTTTAGAGGGACCTTGCCTCTCACCAAAGTCACACAGTAAAGGGACAAAAAAACAAGTCCTGCCTTCCCATCCCATCGGGTTGTTTTTCCGGTGTATTCCCAAGCAGGTTAAGCCATTGTTGCACAATGACAAAATTGTCCATTCCTGAGAGGGTCACTGTGATCTTATACAATACCTAAAAACAAGTGCAGTGTGTCTCTTTTGCTTCTGTGATATGAAACAGCACAAGTGATTCACATCCATGCTAAAGGCTTTCTGTTATCACTCCGCTAACATCCACTGATATTGCTCCATGCTTTCCATGTTCCTCTCTCTGCCAGCAACTCGCTGGAGATGACACATGATGATTTTGTTCAATTTATACTACACTGCTAAAACTTCTGCTTTTTGTATTTAAAACTATTAAACAGCTTCCAGCATTAAAACAAAATACATAACTCTAACTTAACAATAGCTCTTGTTAACATGCTAGCTAGTCTGTCATTTAGCAGTCCTTGGAAATGCTACCCAGAATTATTTAAATATGCCTGAAATTTAGGATATTAACCCATACACTGCCCAGTATAAGTTCATGTATTATTTATTGTATATTGTATCAATATTGTAAAGTTAATGTAAAACATAAATGTAACAACATTATTTATTTTGTTGTGTAAAGATGTAAGATAACACATGAAATAAATCTACATGTAAACAACTAAAAGATGCTAAAGTTCTGTTATGATGTCTTTATAGCCTTTCCTATTTTAAATGTTTAACAACACAAGGTCATTTTTTACAAATGTAAAACCTAATAAACCCGCTTTCACTACCAGGTTAAGTAGTATTTCAGATTTCAGTTGTGTTTTTTAATGCTTGTAACCGCTATCATTGTAAATTGCAGTTCTGAAAGTACACATTGAGGAACATGTTATATGGTGAGTTGTTAAACAACAGACATAAAGCTGACAGCAATAAACGTAAATCTATCTATCTATCTATCTATCTATCTATCTATCTATCTATCTATCTATCTATCTATCCCATGACAGAACGGGTAATAATTCCACATGGCTGCGGAACGGTGCTGCAAACGTTTTCTCTCCCTCTCCTCCGCCTGCACGCCGCCTGCACTAGACTCGCGTTCCCTCTGTTCTCTCCTCCTCCCACCTTCAGCTCAACCCTGGACCCAACACTCAGTGGATGAGGATAAACAGAGGAGACCCCGCAAACGCAACGTGTAGTTTATATATTACTTAATAACGAAACCGCTCATGCTGAATAGAATCACAGTAGACAGGATTTGTTCATCTTCTCCCATCAGGACAACAATATCAAGAATGGGAGGACAGTGCTGAACAATATTTAACTACAGAAGCCTCAACACTCATTAACAAAGTTTCCAAGAAATCCACAGGCGCACTGGGAAGGAATATTTGCTCTTTGCGATTCCCGTTTTCCTAGCACAATAAAGAGGGGGAGAGGGAGTGACATGACATCATGTTGCTTTGTATTAAAAGGATCGAGAGACTAAAGTTTCACCGATGTTACACTGGGTGAATCGGTTTAAACTGTGATCTGCGCGTCTGCGTTTCCTCCAAGTTTTTCCGCTACATTCATCCAACGGATTGAAACCGTTAAAGAGCAACAGCGGGATTTACACGGAATTATGACGCCAACTGATGACATCATCGGTGGTAAATCTGAACTTTATTTTTAAATTGAACTATTTCCATATTGTTGTAAGTGATGAAAAACTGCATTGCAACGCGTTGCGTGTTATACAGCTGAAGAGAGTTAGGTTAAAATGTGCGCCGTATAAGGGGCGTTCAAACATGCATGTGCGTTCTGAACAAATATTTTATAAAGAAAACATTAGAAAGAAAGCTATAAATCAGACGAACGTGTTTGTTCTTTACGTGACATCCAGCAGTTTCATTTGCGTTTAAACTTAAGAAACCCTTTTGTGGACCACTCCGCTGCTCTCTATCTATGTGGCTGTTTGTGAACGTAAACCGCGACATGTGCGAACGCAGTTAAGGACGTGTTAAAACCATAACCTGAACTATTGTAGAAATGAAGCAACGTTATGAAAAGCAATAGCTTTAATAGACAATTTTGTTATTAGTTTAAAATATAGCACATATCCTTCAATTGTTCATTCGTTTCTCACTGATAATTTAAGATGCAGTTTCTCCTTCTCCAACTAAAAACACTGTTGGTTTTACATTAATATTATAATATTCCACATCATAGGAAAAAATTGAAATACGTTTATTACAATTATTAATGGGAAGTTAGATGAAAAAAATCTTGAAATGTTATGTTTAGGCTTGTACTGATAAGTAGGAGTGATCTGTAGATATCTGCTGAATGCCTTTCATTTACTTTGACGCTTTTATCCAAAACAACTTACAGTACATTTTATATACAAATAATATATTTTGTCAGTACACGTACTACATCACTTTAGCTACAGGGCAACAGCTGGTTAAATAGGCTCCACTCTTATTGACAGCGGAAACCATAATAAAATTAACCATACATTTAATTATTTAATATTAAACATGCAAGAGATAGGGGAAGTCTAAAACTTCCAGATTCCAAATTCTAGGAATTTCAGTCATTGTTTGCCTGGTCTTAATGAAAAATGGAGCTCACATATTTGCTATTACTCAAAAGTTTGTGTCTCTGTCTTGTTATTTCCAGAGTCTTAGTTCCCCCACAGTCTTAAGAATGAAAGATTTCTGGATGGGGCCACTAGTTCTCACTGTTCTGGTTCTGCTGAGCGGTGTGTCATTTGGAGTGATGGAACTGGAGCCAGTTCTTCACAAGCAGCATCAATTTCTCAGTCCCCATTCACTTCTACAGAACATCACCCTGGCTGTCATTTTGCCACTACACAACACAGAGTACCCCTGGGCATGGCCTCGGGTGGGCCCCGCCTTGCTTTGGGCTCTGGAAAAGGTGAACTCGGACCCCAGCATGCTGCCTGGCTACCAACTACACCTGGTTTTCAACAGCAGTGAAAACAAGGAAGGAGTGTGCTCAGATTCTGTGGCTCCCCTCATGGCCGTGGACCTGAAGTTCTCATATAATCCCTGGGCTTTCATCGGGCCTGGTTGCGATTATTCCTCATCACCCGTGGCGCGTTTCACCACACATTGGGAGGTTCCCATGATCACTGCTGGCGCGAGAGCGCTGGGCTTCAACATGTACTCATCCATCACTAACATCGGCCCCACGCACAAAAAACTGGGCGAGTTTGTAGTTACGATGCACAGACACTTCGGCTGGCACAAACACGCCATGCTCATGTTTAGCGATAATAAGAAAGATGACCGCCCGTGTTACTTTGCTGTGGAGGGACCGTACACTGAGATGCGCAACGAGAACATTACAGCGGATGACATGGTGTTCAATGAGGATGAAGAACCAATCCGATATGAAGTTCTTCTCCAGGAAATCACTCAGAAAGCCCGGGGTAAGTGTGACACAGGGTAGAAGGTGATAGGAGGTCAAGTAAGACCAACAGTGTGATGGTAAATATTACATTTATACAAAATCACCCACTGAAGAGGCTCTTGTTCATTTTTGTAAACTGGCTTTGTGTCAGGGTTGACATACATGCCATAAGTATGTTCTGTGTGGCTTATTTTTAGCAGTCTATTATTAATGTCTGTGTTATCAGCTCCTCTTAGGTTATTAAAATGACAGAAAATAGGGGTATTGTGCGGTTAGCGGTTAGCCAGAGAAAATAACAAAGAAAAAAGACGTCTGAAAGGCTGACAGTGTTTTAGTAATCACCACCATTATATGTCACTGTGGTTACAGGCATTACTTGTGACGTATTTTAGCCAATAAACGTTTTGACATTTTATCCTGTCATATTTTAATTGATGTCACCTTATTTATAGCAATAGGCTCTCAGAGGTAAATATAATGCAAAATAAAATTCATAAAGTGAATTGTTAACTTATGAATCATTCTATGTGTATAAAATATTAATAGGAAGCAGGTTAGTAGCTTGTATCCTTGACTGTATTTTCCTTTTAATTGTTATTGTTATCTTGAAGTTGAGGAAAACACAGATTACAAAAGTTAATCGTCCTATTACACGACATTCTTAGAGAGAAGAACATAACAATCGGCAGTTAATATAAATATTGACATAAACGTGACTGACAGGTTTATAGCTACAACTTATGGACTTTTATTAAAGTGCAAATTTAATACCCAGAGTTCCTGCAGAGGACCTGCACAGGTCTGCCTGTGGCTGATAAATGAGCTCAGTGAAGCACAGCTCTGGAAACAATTAACTCAGAAGAGATTCAAGAGCACTCAACCTTGTCCCTCTCCCTCTGTTTCCAATGTTAGGGGAAAACGATTGAATGTTCTATAAAGGTTTGCACGTGTATTAAAAGCACCGGGATGTGAAAATTGTAGAGATTATATAATGCCAAGCAGCATAAACATATGCACATCTCAATAACTAACTATTATTTTGGCATAATATGATTGCAACACATTAATCCTGATCTAGCTATTATGGATGGATAGGGTGTGAGATCTGTAGCATCACTGCTGACAATACGTCTCCCTTAGAGTATCTCCCTTTGTATCAAACCTGAGAAACATCTGCATGTGCTGCAGCAAATCTAAATACTGACTCCCAATTGTTCTGAGTAATTGTGTTGAAAGCAGTTTGAGTGTGAATGTTCTGTTTTTGGTCTTCTCAGAGCATTTTTCTGCACTCAGACCTAAATCTGTCGCTGTTTCCTGAGTGTAGGCGATCACTCAGGCATATTGTGTAGGTAAATTCTGTATTTTGTTTCTTAAAATCTATCAATGTAGTTTGTAAAATAAATTGACAGTATGTGTGATTTGCTATCATAGGTTGCAACCTAACTCACACATACAGTATATAATTACTGATGTTTGCAGAGTTAGCATAGCTTGACTGTAAATGGGTTTTAGCAAGGATTGACAAGAGAAACAGCCCATTGGTATTTCCACATAAATTCCCTCGTGACTTTTGTTCTCTTTGGCTGTGGTTTATAGTTTTATTTATGCCTGAATGATCTGTTACTTTTATTGACCTTGTCACTCAGCCATTTCTCATTGTGAGCATGTAATCAATCCGTTTGCAGGCTTAGCTCACACGGGAGGGAAACTGACAGGGATACATGTAAATCTCTCTCAGTGCTGCCCTGATCTTCTGATATACTGAAGTTAAAGTGATAGTACACCAAAAAATGAAAATTTACTGTTAACTTACTAATATTAGAATGTAGATGACATTTTATGAACAGTAATAGTAGTTTTGTATTTGCTGTAAAATGCCTTAATATTTATGTATTTATATTGTATCAGGGTAACTAACATTATTTTGAAGAGATTACACAAATGAACAGCTGTGTAAAAACAGAAATAAGTGATTATTTCTGGAACTGGTGTGAAAATTAAAGAAATTCTTTTACATAAAACAAAAGTCACATAAGCAATAGTGTGTCATATACATAAATGCTTGTTTATCAACAGGGCTGTTATCACGGCAGACTTAAATACATTCATATAGCAGTTTAAGAGTAAAGGGGAAAGTGTGTAAGTAATTAAGGAAAGCTAGAAGGTGCTCTTGTGTGGAGATCATTTTTAGATTGAAAATCTGCCATTTACAGTTAAAACATTGCATCCAAGCTTCCGTTGACAATTCCAAAATTTAAATGAAGGAAGTGTTGGGAGACACTTCCTAAATGGGAAAAGGTGTGTGGAGTGCTTGGGATTACCTGTGTTTGATGTGGTAGTTTGCGGACAAAATCAACCGTTTAAGTGGTTACTATGGCAGAATAATAATAAACAGTAAAGCCGCCCAGTGTGGTTCTGTTATATAGTAGAGGATCGGACGCGGTTTGGACCAGCCCTGGCTGCGTACGGGTGGATTTGTATTTGTCCCTGTTTATCAGAGCAAGCAGTGCTGTTAGGTCTCATTGTGAGCCTCACACTCTGGCTGTGAAGTGGGCGTATGGCGCTAATTCAAACAGCATGGTTTCATTCAAAAGCTGGATAACATCCTGAATGTGTGCCTTTCTCATCAGTGTTTACCCCCAGAGCACTGTTTACTAAATCAAGCTGGGATTTGTGCCTCTGAGTAGAAAGACAGAGATGAAAAACTGAATAATGCTTACATGTTTTGTCCTGTGGGGAAATTGTAATGCTGTCACATGTAACAGAAGAAATAATTAAAATTCGTAGTGTTAATTGAATAGAGGTGTTGGTCTCAAATGTGATTTTCTCACATATTGTTACACATGATGATATTCAGGATGTGAAATAAACACTTGTTCCCCCATGCCATCACACAGAAGGTTAACTGTAATTGAAAATGTTTTTGTAGCTTGTTCTTGCAAAACTGACATTAGGGTGTTCAGGGTGGTTGCTAGGACATGTGTGCTGTTGCTAAGGTGTTTTTGAGATGCTGTTGAAGGTTGTTAGTGCTAAGTATGTACCTGTTAGCAACTGGATCGCTCATTTTTTATGCATTTGGCAGATGTTTTTATCTAAAGTGACTTAACAGCATCTTCAAGGTACAAATTATCAGTTTGTGTTATATAGAAGTTACATGTGCAAGTTATATAGAGCTAGTCCCCAAAGTGTCTGTGGTATTTTGTATCACATACTATTCTAAATAGCAACACAGCTTTCCTCAACAAGCCACATGTTTTGAGGTATCATTTGTATGCCTGTAGAAGTGCAGAGGGAGTTACGTGACTAAATGTTTGATATTTAACATTGTGAGGGATTTGAAGAATTGCTGCAGAATTACTCCAGGAATGTGTTGTGCTACAGCTAGGTTAACTGTCTGAACTCGGTTCATTTTGTCCGCCATGATTAAATGCCACAAAACAAGAAGCTGGGTGTTTCCATAGCAACCTAGAACATCTGGGAGGTGGGTGTGGTGAGACCCGTCACCTGAATCGTATGTTTTAATTTACTGAAGACCAGGGTGTCAGAAGAAAAAGGTTACACACCTGCACACAGGCGAAACATGTTCCCACAGACAGGTAACACCACACCACTCGACAGTGCCCATAGAAAATACCTCTATATGCGTCAGTTTCTACATAAAACATACATGCAAATTCACTTCGTCTTATTGCTATAAAATGCATTTCACTTGCCAAAGAAATTGAAGGGATTTTCCAGCAAGTCAGACACAAATGCAGTTGCTAGGCACTGTGTCAAATGTGGCCCCTAGTTGCTATAAGTTTTCACTGTAAAGGAAAAAACAACTGTAGTGAAGCACAAACACAATGATAAGTGTGAACTTACTTTTCCAGTTTCTGGACTCTAAATGCTGTCTGGACTACAGTCAACTGTAAAAACTGAGTTCATGTCATTTAGGCACAGATGATAATGATGGGTTGGGCTTTACGTTCGATATTTAGCAGGATGATTTGACATGTTGAGGTGTCAGTGAACTCATTCCCACTTCTGATGTGTGTATCAGTAATCGATAGCAGGTTCTAAATTTGTCTTATATTTATAAATTGAATAATTTGGTTATCATTGGTTCACACTCTGTAGCACCCCAACATAAGAACTGTTTCCAAGCTGCTTCATATAATGAAGACACATGAAACTTAAAAATACCATAAAATGTTGGTTTTGTTTGTACGTCTTAAAAGTGAAAGTGACTTGTATTTGTCAGTTGCAGTTACCCATAACCAAAATGTGACCTCTGCATTTAACCCATCTTTCGTGAGGAGTGAACACACACTGCAAGTGGTGAACACACACATACACATGGAGAAGTCTTCTGTACATTTTAAACACATTAAAAAACAATGAGACCAATTTTATTTTCCTGTGGTGTTTAGAATGCTGCAATTCTGGCTGTCTTGTGTGGATGAACTATATAAAAGTTTTTTTGGAACCTGTTGGCACTAAAAATTCAGAATAAAATTCAGAATAAAAGCTAGAGATCAACTAAATAATTTGAAAAGATCTCGAACATTTGAACACACCAGACTAAATGCATGATTCTTTTGATCTTACAGACTTTTGATAAAAAAGGCTTATGATTAAATGCTTGAACCAATATACCAATGAATGGATTTGTATTCTGTACTAGACAGTAAAGAACCAGCAGTCAGCAAGTCAGTTGGATCCTTATGAAGACAAAATGCCATGGAGTGTTCAAAGATGTTATAATTACAAGCTAATTTGAATCCTGAAAGTATACGTTCTGATTCACTCTCACTAATTAGTTGCCAGTTTTATTTATTTGATAGTTCTAATGATTTGAGTAGTTTTCTAAAATGTAAAAAACAGGAATACTATAGAATGAGTAGGTGTGTCAAAACATTTGACTGAAACATTTCTTAACATCTGATAAGGGTGACTGGGACTGTCATTGTGGGAGTCATCTGGCAAATAAGTGAGCAATTTCAGTCATTTCCCATAAAAAGGCCATCTGTCGTCACAACAGACCGGACTGGAGCTAATGGTAATTTGGTTCCGTTTCTGAGGGAAGCAGGGGCTTGTCACCCTGTTTCAAGCAATAGGTTTGTAAATAAAAGTTGACTGGCACAAAACACAGGCATTCCATAGCATTTCCTGACCGTGCCAAATCCCCAGAGACTCGTGCATTCTGTGAAAACAGATAATGCGAAGTTCCAGTCAGATGTGATTGGAACTGTAAGCAGCCTGGCCCTCTTGCACCTGAGCGCAGTGCTGGGTACATGGCAGAGTGCCTGCAGGAAATGTCTGCAGTGTTTGGATTATGGAAAAAGTTCTGTACCAACAGACTTTGTTAGTCACAAATGCCATTATGTTGTCACTGTGCACTCTCTGCCAATACTTTCCCTAAGGACACAATTTAAATTTAATTGACTGAAGTTAAATTATAAAGGAAAATACATTGAGAAAATATGAGTCATTCCAGTTTGTTGATATCTTTCACGGACAATTGCAAGGTTTAAATGTATCCATTTATTGGTTTAGTGTCATTGTTTCTCGGGGCTTGCATTGACACTGTCAACAATTTCCATTTTCTTTAATAATCCTTAGATGGAATATTGTTATGTGCATGTTAACAAAACACTTTTTAGTATCCATTTTAGGCTCATTTCAAATGTGGCTTTAAATTTGATCTGATATCTAACATCTTATCTGATTTTTCTCTTAACTTTTTTCTCTTATTTTTTGACAGATGCATATTTACAGATGCCTTTTAAGGTCGTACTGATGATGTATGCAACATGGCAGCCAATGATTGCTTAGCAAGCAACCTGCTGCATCCCACCTTTAATTACCTCACAGTTCTTGTTTTCCTTGAATGCTTGAGGCTTTTCTGGTAAATGTCTCTGTAGATCATTAATTCTGATGGTCTGACAGTGACAGCTATTCATCTCTGTGAGGAATGAATGACATTCAGGGCATTGGAGCATCAGCCACTTTAAAGACAGAAAGAGAGAGAGGGGAGAGAGAGTGCAGAGGATAAGTGATGAACAGGCTCTCATAGGCTCTCATGCAGTAATACAGACAGTTTTTGCTCCACAATCACGTTTCTAACACGCTTGTCACAAAACATTCATTTTAATCAGGATATTTCACAGGTTTTTAATCAGCATATTTCTCAAGACTTTATTTAAACTATAAAAACAGAGATATTGGCTGGAAAGAGAGGTATCAGGTTGTACCAAGTCTGCATTTTTATTTAGTCTGTATTAGGGTGGGAGAAAACTGCATTTTATTAGAGAGAAACAAGAAAGTGTTTTTTCTGCCTATCTAGACAGTATTTTAAGACACCACAGGCACATTTCATGCACAAAGGCTCTTACAAAAGCTAGTAAGCAACTATGCTGCCTTCTAGGAAAATTCGCAGGAATCTTGCATGTATCCCTCATACAAAAAACAATCCCAGAATGCATTGCAACAAAGTATTTAAAAAGGTCAATACAAGAGAGGGAACAAGACGTATTTATATAAATATAAATACTAAATGCTTTTAGAATCAACATTTGAGTTTAAAGTTAGCATGTTGCTAAGTTAATGACACAATACTCACATAAATGTACAAACACACACATACTGGGTAATATAGTAAATTTAAATTTTATTAAAGCAATAATTGTATTAATACTATGCATTACTGAAACAAAAAACAAACAGTCATGTCTTCTATATTTCTTTTAACACCATAATAATTTTAGTTTTTGCTGATTAGAATATACTGTTGTTACCTAGCAACATGCTAATGCCAAACTTAGTTGGAATCAGTTGTGAGTCAGGCCTTCTGTATGTTTCACTAGTGGATTGTTGTTTTGTAGTACACAGAGTTGCTTCTTACGAAGGGGTTTTGAAATCAGTCAGTTCAAATAGGGCTTGCATGTCTAAATACCAGATGAAACCAGAGCTTGCAAAGGCATGCATTTAGTTCTCATGGCTGGGTTTTTGGACTGTGTTGATACATGAGTGGAACCCACCCATACATTTGGTGCCCACTAATATGGGCCTGAAGACACTCCTCCACATCAGATGTTAATCTGTCTTGCTAACCAATATACAATGAAAGATTTGGTTGGTAGAGTTGACATATAGAATTCTGCTAATAGCCTGGGAACCTACAGCAATTATTGCAGGGGTGGAGAGTGTGTGATGTTAAAATGTGTCTGGATTCTTGTCATTGAGTTATTTGTAATTGCTCTCTTGAGAGCCATGCTCATGCCACTCCTGCTATAGACTGAGATCTGATTCTGTAATAGTACATACTGCTGGTTGTTTGAGATCTGTTCAGACTTATACAGTTGACCAAAAATAGAATAATAATACAAAAAAACTGTTTACGTAAGGCGATGAGAGAGCGGTGACTGTGTGAAATAAAAGAAACGCTGAACAAAACAATGAGGTCATTTTTCTGTCAGTCACGTCATGGACTATTCCCAGCCTTGTCCTCTTACGTTAAATACCACTATGAAAACAGAACTATATCAATGCTGATAACATAGTTGTTATGTGCTCACAGTCGTTTAAAGGTTACAAATAGATCACGTTAAATCATTTAGTTATGAAAGGGAGTTTGCATGACTGCCAACATTGGTTAAATTGGCAAGTAATTTTTTAGTAGCAACTACCATAATACAGTTTGTAGATGTTACACAGAATGCACTTGACATGACCTTTCATTTGAGCAGTATATTAGTGTTCTATCTAAAAATAATCAAGATCTTGTGTCCAGTAATGGTGATTAACATTTAGAAAAGTCACTTTCCATGCAAAGACTCTATTTGCATTAAACATTCCAAACTCTGCAGACACACTTTAAATATAATAGCTAAATGCTTGTAAAGCAGTCTAGCTTGACAGCTAATTACGAGTGTGGGAGCGAGTTCAAATTAGGTCACACTACCTGAAAGATTCAACACTTCAGTTGTAGTCACACAGCGTGAGATGGTTATGAGGCCTGTGTGTATTTAGATCCCTTAGCCTTTCTCACTTGTGTCTCGCTCACACATCACTGCTTCTAAGCCCCGCCCACCGTGGATCTATTGACGCTGGTCAGATTCTTCACACCTGAGGGAAAGTGCTTTTTGTTATTTATGCAGTATGTGATTACATTTTATGAGGACATAAATCAGTCGTGCACACTGGGATCAAAGTCTTTCTCTAAGCGCCATAGCAACAGATATTATAGTTTATCTTTTGTCACCAGAAGTTCCATTGTGATAAATTATTCATAAAATTACTGCTTAATAATTTCAAGGGCTGTGTTCAACAGGTGATAGGGACCAATATGACCCTCTAGATGGTTGATGATGGATATAGTCGCTGTTCCACCAAACCATAGGGCCAAACCATTATTGTTGCTTAAATGCTCCATTCTGTGCTGATCCAGCCTAGCCAGTACGGACATGGTTTCATTTTCAACTGTTGGGCTGATAAAAGAACTCATTGGAACTCAATTGGCATCATTGCCTTGGTGACACAGACATTAACAGACAATATGAGTAGGTATATGAACAGCGACCATGTTGCTGTTTTCATGATTACTTTTTACCTTAATTTTACTTTGCTAAATAACAGAAAGGACAAAACTTGTGTATATGTCACTGAAATATTGTGCTTGGTCAGCTATGAGAGAAACAGGTAGCCAGGCAGCGTATGACATATGCTGACATATGCTCCAGTTCAGACTGTGAAAAGCGCAAATGTCCATCCTTGAGTTAACCCCAAAATATTCTGTAGAAGGAAGATTCAAAGCTAGGAATTTATCTCTTTATATTTATCTTTTGTTGTGGATGTGACTATAGTTGTTGTAGTTGGCCTTTAATCACGTCAAGCAACAATCCTGTTATGCTGTGAGTGAGTTACAACTCCTTATCTGTTAATAGCCTTGAAGCTAATTGCTAATTAAAATGTCAGACTCACAGGTGGGTTTGTATGTGCAAGACCAATCAAAGCTCATTTTCCAGATAAGCACATTTCTTCATTATCATTCCATTCTAATGAAGAGAGAGACTATTTTCAGTAATCCTTAATACATGTTGCCCATGATTCATGTCAAAGCAAATTCCTGATTCTCTCTGTCATACGTTTACAGTGGTGTACGTGTGCTGCAAGTGGGAAACATTTCGGAAGCTGATGGTGGCGTTCTGGAGGTGGGGTCTTCCTCAGGAGGAATACGCCTTCTTCTTCATCGATCTGTTTGGACACAGTCTGCAGAGCCACCCTGCTAAACCGTGGGCACGTGGAGATGCAGACGACAACGCAGCCAAAGAGGCATTTAAAGTGAGATTGATTATATGTGCATGCGCTGACGTGTGTAATAATAATAAAAGATATTTACAGTTTTTGAAGAAAACACCACGGCTCATCTGATTAAACAGACAGTGTTGAACATGATCCCTAGTACTGAAAACATTTTTGTTGTTTAAATAGAAAATTCCATTATGGTAGAGAGAGAAATTTAATTTTAACTGAATTTATTTACATTTCCCAGCATACCATCATACTGGTATTGTTAAGCCATCAAAAACCAAAGACTGTCAGCAGATTTCAAGCATGAAATGCACAGAAATAATCACAGTAAAAACACATTTAATGTGTGATTAGCAGCAGTTTCACAGAATGTTATGTGTCTCACGTAAAGTCAGTAAGAAATTTGACAGGAAATGTGATGTAGAAATGTTGCAGTGCTGGAGGTGATAGTGAGGGCTGTCTCATAACTTCTGTGTCTGTACAGTATGTGGCTCTTCCAAAACCCCCTGCTGTGTCTAACAATGAACTTTTCAATGTTTATTGAATTTTTTCCTCTATTTCATTTCTTTTGATGTATTTTGGAAGCATTTGAGCCGTTAATGTCACTGACAGGATCAGGAGGAAATTTCTGCATGTTCCATAAAGTGCCAAAATTCAGACATGATTACTTAAAAACTGATATTAAGGAAACAAAATGTTTAATAGGTTGTGAGTTTGATTTTTTCCCCTTTTTGAGGGTTTTGTCATTTCACCTTTTAGCAATAAACAGAACATTTATTTTGAAGGTGGTTTGATAGATAGTAGGTAGGTAGGTAGGTAGGTAAGTAGGTAGATAGGTGATGTGGAAATGATTATTATGTAAGATTTGTTTACTATCACTATCAAAGCAATCATATGTATGATTTTCACTGGGCAGGCAAAAAAACTGGTTCACAAATTTATTCTGACTTCCCTTAATTACAAATCTTAAACCAAATCTATAGAACAGGATATCACAATATCACAAAGACTTGGAGCTGAGCTTTTAACATGAGTCACCACCACCAAGCAAAGCCCAGAACACACTGGCAAGCACATAACAATGCCATCCAAACAGCCATAAAAATCTGGTTTATTTCTACAGATTGATTCTTCAAAGTACAAGAGTCAATCTGCCCTTAACTTCAGATGTTGAGTGTAATATTTGTAGAACGATTGAAAAGTTACGCTCTTTGTAACTCTCATAATTGACCCCACCAGTGTATCCCCTACAAAATCTCCCTTCTGTTTCATCCCCACAGAGTGTAAAGATCTTGACATACAGGGAACCACAGAACCCGGAGTACAAAGACTTTGTGTCCAGACTGAAGACAGACGCCATGGACATGTTTAACTTCAGTGTGGAGGATTCTCTGGTAAGAATTACCAGTACATTTAAAAGCCATTCACAGTCAGTCATTACATCACCAAAGGCTTTGCTTGAGTTTGGATAACCTTTCATTTGAAAAGAAACATGTGCATAAACTAGCATAAAACCCAATTCTGGAATGTGTGTTTACTAGAAAATCATACTGATAATTGTAGGGTAATTTTTAGGCTTTTTGTGTAACAAAGGCTTTACTTTCGCTTAACACATTCAAAGCAATAGCTTAAGGGGTATTAAGGGGGCGGACTTGGTCACCGCTAGCCTTTAAAGAAAGTGTAGCTAAGCACATCAATCTCTGCCATTGTGCCTTTTCTGTTTTATGAATAATAAAATCTTTGAAATGATTGTGTGAACTTACATCTGCATTGATTGTTTGCAGATTCTATGTCTCTGACAGACATAATCTCTTGGGGTTCGTACAAGCCTCTAAAATGTGATTTTTGTCCTGAAATTCATTCCTTATGAGTTTTGAAACCACATGGTTCCCACATGGAAAGGGAATGTCAATCACTACTCCTAGACCCTATTGACCCAGAAGCTTATACAAGAATAAAACAGTCTCTCTGTGTTCTCCAAGAAACTGTACTGTACATGCCGCCTAGCTCCAAATATGCAGAGAGAAATTTCTGAGAAACGCTAATGATATTTGAAATCGACACCAAACAAAATTCTCTCCTGTTTTGTTTGATGAATTAATGTGAAGTCACCACAAAGAATATACAAATACTGTAGCTGTCACATAGAATTTATTAATGAACTTTCAGTTAGGGCTTTAAAAATGCCAAAAATAATTGTCAAGCAAACTATATTTTGGTTGGCATTGGCATTCTATAATGGGCCTTATTTTATTGTAAAGGAGACATGTTTATCCTAACATGACATGCATATATAAATACTTTTAAATATGCATATATGCAGCACATATGTAAGGCACCCCCTGGTTATATTAGACCCTGAGGGGTATGTGAAAAAGAGGCTGTTTAATGTTAAAATACCCAACATTAAAATAGCACAGCCATTTAGAATATTAATTTACCTGATGTGTTTTGTATATGCAAAATATTTCCGCTAAAGCTTTGCGTGTTTTTGCAATGAGCTTTTAGGGTGTGATGAAATAGCAGAGGAGACTTTGGACTGGATTTTATTTCTGTCACGTTAAATTCTGGAGGTGTTGGTGGTCTCTTATTGGATTTATTTCTTCTGTGCTGACTCTAAGAGTTTCTTAAGTCACCCCTCCTGGTTCTTTAGTGGAGCTTAGCAGCATCTTGGGTTCAGCAATGAACCTTCTTGCATGTGTAAGGTTTCTCTTTGGAGGTTTAAAGATCTTGTTGTTGCAGTATATGTTCTTTAGCACTAAAACTTCTATCTATAGGTTCTATATAAGTTTTTAAATGTCACTTTTGCTTCAGTGGCATATTCAGTAGTGATTATCACATGCCCTATAATCTATTGCGATGTCACAAGTCAACAGGTGTTGCAGATTACTTTGCAGAAATAAGAACAAATTAGGTTTTTGGTTTATGGCTCATATTTTAAATAACATTTATTTTATTATTTATCATTTATGTTATTGTTGTTATCCTCTTTTATTGTGACTTGCACAAGTCTAATACCTTTTAAAGAAAAAAGTACAACTAAAACAGTTTTTGTCTTTGTGTGGTCAAAATGTTTTAATACATCTATATCAAGGATGTTTGTTGAGTTTGTTAAAAGGTTTCTACACCAATAAAACATAAATGACTTTTGCAGCAAACATTCTGACTTACTGACAAAGTCACCACCCTGTCTGTCATACAAACAATGTAGCAAAGGCTATTTAGCGATGCCTGGAAGAAATACCAGCTGTGCTTCCTTTGGGAACACTAATAGATAAGATATGCTGCACGCTCAGTGCACAATCAAATTAATTTCAAATTAATAATTAAGGTGTATTGCTGTATTCTTTTCTCAGTGTTCATCAGCTGGTTGAGTCTGTTAGCCTGGTGCATCCATCCATTTCCCCAAGGCAGGCAAACAAGGCAAACTGGAAGGTTCCCTCTGCCTGCAGCTCACACCTCTGGCTTTCCAATTAGTAGTTCTTTTCACTGCCACCACATTGATACAGACAATATCTCTCTCTCTCTCTCTCTCTCTCTCTCTCTCTCTCTCTCAAACTTTGGTGAACTTTGGTGAACTAACAGTCTTTTGCAGGGTCTTAACTTTCACATTCCATTTCATGACATGCCTAATTTGTTGGCTCTAATCCAAAGCTTTGTTGAACAATTTACTGGCTATGCTATTGGCCAAGGCCTTTTTTAATGTCCAACAAAAAATGAAAATGTAATTGGTTAGGTGTGGTTAATCCCTGGTTAGGGGATTTAAAACTACAATGAGCTTTAACATGTAGGACATAGTACACCCTCAGTGGGAAGAATGAGGGGATAAAAAAGGAACAGGGTTGAAAAGAGAGTCGTGGATAATGAAGCACGGATCACGTTTCTTTCCTCAGTCATCAACAAGAAAAACAACCTCTAACCTAAAGTTCATAAGTGTAACTTTGAACTTTGCATATAGGAGAGGTTTTCATCTGGTGGATGATAAAATGCAAGAAAGGGCTGCATCACTCAGATCACCACAGCAATCATAATAATGTCCAAGCATTGATTACACACTAGCATTGTGGCAGTGAGTTTTGCATGGCCAAACACCACTCACAGCTTCCTCAGAAAATATTAAGTTGTAGTTTTATGATAATAAACCATACTAATCCAAGAGCAACATTTTTTGTTCCAGATTTAGCATTTCTTTCTTTTTGTTGTTGGACTGTATCTTGTGTATCTCCTGCTGCATGAGTTTGTCATTTCTCCCAATTCCTTGTGTATCGCCAATAGATTTTACCTCAGAACTGCAGTGTAACTCAGCCTGTTGCATTTTTTGGATCTGTAATAGATTATGTTGTATGTCTAGTCCTCCCCCATCTCTCTCTTTCTCTCATTGATCCTTTTACCCAGAATTTGCATTTTATTCCCTTTTTGTTTTTCTCTTTCTCCTAAGACACTCAGAATCTTCTTTACCACGTTCCACAATCTCCTTATCCTCCGTCACACACAGATGTTCTGTATTGATGAGTCTGTATACGGTCTATCGTTGCCATGGCAACAGCATTTTTGTGCAACCTTCTCCCTCATTGTGCATTTTGGAGCGTTTCTTTCCTTCACTTCATTACGGTCTAGCAGAGCTTTGAGTTTTGCCAGGAACCATCTGGCTTTGTGCCGGAGATCTCACTGCCTGCTCTGAGCAGTACTGAGCATTACTTCAGCTGAGGGCGACAGTCGTATCAGTAGGATCAGCTACTTCATTTCAACTGGATTTTAAACTAAATTAGTTTTAGATTTAAATTCAGATTGAATCTAATTGTGGTCTGTGTGAACAGAATGAAATGAAAGAGGAGTGGCACCTGTTTTTATCTGCACGGTCAACATGTTACATTGGAATCACTAGATTATTTGTTTTTCACATGAGAAAACATAAGAAACAGGAAACTTAGAGGAAGTCTTTTAGGAGAAGCACTGAGAAATATAATTTGTCAGTTTTATTTATTTCCTGTTAGGATCTTTATTATTCTCATTTATGTTCTGCTGGTTTATGCATCATTTTAAACTCTCACCTCCTTGTTTCTAAATGAACTGCAGGCTGAACTTATAATGTCCTAAATTTAATAGCTATGTGCCCAAATCATACTGCCAAATTCCTCTAAACACATGGGAAAGTAGCCACACATGTTAAGATTTTTGCAGACATTCTTCTTTAAACAAATACAGTAGTGACAGATGACAGCACAGTGGACACAGACAGTTTGAATAATCACATGTCAGTTTAAATTTAATGAAGAGTCTGTCATGCACCATTTCAAGCATGTTACCATATTGACGTTACAAAAGCTGATGTATGAACATGATTATCCTGTTAAACCCTGTCTCCTGAGACTGCTGGGAAACAGTTCTGTTGTTTCTCACACATTTTGTTTGTGGTTCAGAAATGTCATTTAGGGGTAATAGAGCCTGTCATTATGTAATTTATTGTCTTTGGTTATTTTTATGTCTTGGGTACATGTGCGCTCAGTTCCTGGCAGAGCTATTGTGCAGTGGGCATCCACACTCTTACAAAAAGGTTCTAAAAAGGAGTTCTAAAAGGGGAAACTTTATCATAGTACCTAGAACTATTGGTGTTGCAAATTCCCACCATGTTTACACAATTGCATTGTTCATTAGTTTGTTCTGGATGTGCCCAAAATGGTGTATGAAGAAGCTTTAGAAATATTCATATTAAGAAACATGAGAACCACATAAGGCTTTATAAATCTCTGTTTAAAATACAGACTTTGATATCTTGGCAAATATGAGCTTCTCCACTAAAACTCTGGTGGAGAAATGTGTGGATACAGAAAGGCATGTTTCTCAGCAGTTGTTGAGGTGTTTTGAGTGATTGCTTGAGATGAATCATTTACTTTTGTAATTCATTAAAATAGATGTTGGAACAGAAGGAGGTTGTATTTCAACACATTTGAGGAAATATTAAGTAATATGATATGAAATATTGTGCTGATTGGAATATTGTGCTGATTGGAGTCTGACGGACAACATGTGGAATGTTGCCTGTATTCCAGCACATGGACTCCTGGGGTCATCGAATTACACTTTAGCTATGATCTCAGTGTCTCATGAATACTATAGACTGCTGTTAATGCAATACTGGTAATAAAATTTACATGATTTTTAATGAGTTTTAATGATAATGATTATTTGCTTCTCCATGTTTCCAGGTGAATTTGGTGTCTGGAGCTTTCCATGATGGAGTCATGTTGTACTCTCATGCGCTGAATGAGACTCTGGACCGGTCAGGTGTGCGGCCCAAGGGCGATGTGGTCACCAAAAAGATGTGGAATCGCACCTACCACGGTCAGTCCTGCTTATGGCAACTTTCCTGCACACTTATTGTGTTGTAACCAATTTTTCTGTATATTGTAAATGTGGTTATGTTTATGTTTCTAGTTTTGGACTGCTACAGGTGTACTGTATAAGCCTACTGTATGATTTACAGCAAAACAGCTATATTATACTTGTTTCAGAGATTCACTCTGGTTAATAACCTCGGACAGCTAACCTGCTCAAACATTTATACCTGTAACATATTAGACCTTATATGTAACATATTAGACTTTAGAAGACTAGCTAGGCTAGCAAGAACCTGGTACTTCACTGAGATAATCTGCACAGTCACCACTGTCACCCTGCTTTACCTGTCCATGCTTTGCTAGTAAACTGTGTAGCTGTGCCAATCTACATTAGAGACATTCACCCATTTATATGACTGAACTGACCATTATCTTCTCTGCCATTATTGTCTCTCTCCCTAAGATGACCCACTCTGCGTAAATACAGCATGACCATGATTACAACAAACAAATTCCACCCGGGCCTCTCTCTCTACTTTATATCCATTCAGGCAGCAGGTCACAGCAACATCTCAGACCACTAATTCCCTTCAAAGTACAACTTAACACAATATGAGTGCTCTCTCCCTCTCTCTCTCTCTTGCTTGCTCTCTCTCTCTATGTGGCCTGTGGTTAATGCTGGCATTAACAGGTGATGGTCTGTGTGGATTCAACAAAGAGATGCTTATGGATTTTCTAGATGTGGAAACATTTAATAATAAAGGGTCTTATACAAGGGTTGTACCTGAAAAGCTCACAATAAACTCTGAGGGTTCTGGTGAAGGAAATGAGATGTTGTGTCAATGATGTGACACTAGAGGGTCTGTCCTGAGGAGCCTATCATCTCTGATCTAAGAATGAAAAGGCCAATCAGATGTTGGCAAATGGATGGCCCTGTACAGACAGGTATAAATGAGATAGCTTGCACTGTTCTTTTATTTGTGCTGAGGAGCTAAAAGTTAATTCCAGCCATGCAGCAGACATATATAGACAAAGATATATATATATTTTTGTTTTTTTTTAAGTATGTATATATAACAGTTTGTATGTTAATAATTATTCACATAGAATTGACATAGAATTATTCACACAAATATTCTTTAGTTAATGTTTTGCATGTGTTTTTTGGACTAGTACTGGGTACTAGTTTAGATACAGGAACAAGGTCTGTTATACATAAAGGGAGCTAATGTTAGCATTTGAATAAAAAATTTGCTGTATGAACTCTCTTAAACCCCAGCGACTTTCAGTGGATTGACCCTTTAGTAAAAATACACTGTTACCATGGTTAAGAAGACAACTTAACTTCATAAATGCGTAACTTTAACATTTGTTTATATTTAACCTGCAAACGCATCCAGTACATGCTGCCCTCAGTTTGATGTCACTGACATTTTGATTGTGTTTTAAATGCAGTTCATTTAGTTCACAAATTTACAGTGTAGGTAACGGCCAGCAGCACAGAGCATTTAATAAATGACTGGGTGCGTACGCCACATTTATCCAGTATTTTCAGTAATGGCTATGCTTTTCAGCTCCAGTAGGGAGGAATGATAACACTGAACCAGCGTTCACTCGTTCACTCCATTACTTTAAGTGCTTTCAGCTCGTATCTCTCTTTCTTTGTGTCCCCCTCCCTCTGCCCCCGCCACTCTGACCCTTATGTTACTACCCAAGAGATCCAGGTTGTAAATTCTCTGTGGCGCTTGTGACCCGAGCTCAGGTCAGAAGTCACATGGTTTCTTTAATGGACCTCAGATCAACGTTTGTGTCCATGCAAGATGACAGGGACTAAATTCTCAATTCCCAAGCTGTGATGGAGGAAACACTCCAGCACAGATAAGCTGATATTCCATAAAACAATGGAATTTAGTTTTCAAATGTTTTAATCAAAGGAAAGCACAGATACTTCATGGATGAGATTTCAGAACACATTCAGCAAGTGCATTTTCTAAAAGAGATTGTAACCAGTCATCGTTTGTAAAGGTGCAATAAAGCTGCGAATAATGGGGTTAAAAATTAGCAGAAATTAGTCACTGATCAGTTGCTGAACAGATCTGTGAAAACCGGAGTACCCGCAGGAAACCCATGCTGACATAGGGACAACCTGTAACTCCATGCAAAACTCAACCTGGGCTCAAACCAGGAACATTTTTGTTGCGAGGCAACACTGCTACCTACTAAGCCACTGACACATTTCTCAGAATGCCTTCATTTGTGTTCCACAGAAGAAAAAAAAATATCCTTTTAAGAATCACCTAAAACAGTATTTAAGGGTTTATGTTTGTATTATGATTTCATAATATTAAGCTGTTCTGATTAATTGTGAATAATGTTCCCTAGATCCTCTGATGTTTGCCTTAAAATGCTGTCTATGTAGGGAACTTACTAGGTTTTGGAACAGAGCTTTAGTGTCATGCGTAAACTAATTAACAGTTATGTACTGCAAGCTAGCTCGCTCTGATTGGTTGATGGTGCACTAATCAAGACCTAATTGCAGTGAGCTATAAGAGTTTCTGGACACACGTGATCTGCGGTGCATGACCGCTGCCGTGTGGTAATGCGATATCAGTGTTGTGCTGCATGAGTTTATGATCGTGGTGTAGGTTACATTGTGTTAGCTCTAACACACTGCCTGTTCCTGCATATGCAGGTATATATATATGTGTGGATAAATAAGTGAGGATGAGAAATATCACTATTCTTACAGCAAAATCATTCTGTGTGTGTTGGTTGGATTTTTTGAAACAGTTTTAATGACTTTTTTTCTGTAATTAAATAAGAGGATAGAAAACAAATGACAACATTTGTCTGTCTTAAATTTAAGAAATACAACATGTTTGTATAATAGAGAAATTAAAGACCTCTTGAATGAGTTAAAATGATTATTTTTGATATTTTAAAACTAGCCCCTGTACTTTTCATGCTATTGAACATTAAACCAATTATCTTGTCTATATATATATATATTGGCCTATCTCTGGTGGCAAGAGAGAGCAACAAAATTTCGACATAGTCCCACTCTCCCACAGTCTCTCACAGCCCCCCACAGTGCTCATGTAAAGACCAGCTGTTCTTTTCAAAAGAGAGCTCGCTAAATTGACCACTTTGCAATATCAGCTATTTTCAGCATCCCTTCGGATTTTCTTGTTTGCATCTCAATTTTCCTTTTCTGCTCCCCGGGTTTCAAAGAGATCATCTTCCCAGTGGCATAATCCCAGTGGTCCCTCTCTCTGGCCCCTCTCAGATTTCTTCATAAATTAGCACCATTTGGGGAGTGTTGAAACCCTGACCATCTGCAGCAGACTCTCTGTTGACGACCTTTTCCTTTCTGGGGGTTTCTTTGCACCCCTGTCCCACATCCCACCGGTTTCCTGTACTTAATGTTCTACCTTGTTCATGACAGGGAATTTGATCAGGGACAAACCTGTCAATCATCCACCCCCACACATGTCCATGGTGATTAAATTAGCTGCCACTTGCAGCTGAGGCCTCTGTGATGTCACTTCCCTAGATAGACCCCGTTCTTTTTGTTAAACAGAAAATGGCCCCTTTGTTTGGACCAGCTGTACATTTCCACTGACTAATGGTTTTTCCCTTCAATTGTATGTATGCGTTAATGTCAGAGACTTCTGTTGTGTGTGGTTGAGGTCTCCGGTGAGCAGAGTTTAGGTTCTCTTGGGCTGCGTCTGAAATCGCATACTGTGACAGCACATACTGAACTGATTTAAGTACTTATCAACTGTTAAAACAATATGTTCTATATAGTATGGGTGGGTGCAGTATGTATACATTCAGGACATACTAATATAGGTTGTTCCCTTATAGGATAGAATAGTGCCCATCCAATGCATACTTAAAAAATCTATAAAGCATACTAGATTTTGCATACTTCACATACTATTTCTTATATTCAACTCATTAATGACAGAAGATCAAGTCAAATTTTTATTATCTGACTCTTTAATGCTTAGTAGACATATATGTAAATGTGTACATACATCTTTGCATAATCATTTTTATTTATGTGGTTTTATACTCAGACTTGGAACTAGAGCATATATTGATATGACACTGACCTGTACAACTCGTTCAAGATCTACTTGGACCTGCTGTAACACCAGCCTGTCCTCACAACACGCTTTCAGTCTCTGGTATTCACTGT
The DNA here is from genome assembly GCA_036877545.1 of Yasuhikotakia modesta. NCBI lineage: Eukaryota > Metazoa > Chordata > Actinopteri > Cypriniformes > Botiidae > Yasuhikotakia > Yasuhikotakia modesta. The sequence goes on along the minus strand of JBAJNP010000822.1, from coordinate 4,562 downwards.
GGTGATCAATGTGGAGCTTATGTCTCCAGCTAATCAGCAGTATTCAGCAGTAAAAACAGCCATTCAATAGCTATGCTATCCTTATCGACCCGTGCAGAAGACCTGCCTTGAGCACCTCTGAGCCGCTCAAAAGATTCATTCTGCTCTGACACAGCTGAAAAAATCCCTGTTAACAGACATCATACCTCAGAGAGAGAGAGAGAGAGAGAGAGAAAGAGAGAGAGTGAGTGAGAGAGACCAGGGAACACAAGCAGACTTCTCACAATTTGATCAATTTTTTATTTATACTTAAATCAATAGAACAATTCAGTGTAACAAAAGTGTATTCTGTGTTACAATAGCCTCGATGCAATGCTTTAAAGCAATCCAAAAGCAATTAGTTGAAGTTTGTTTAATTTTACAAAATCTGTCATTGTCATGTCCTCGCCATACTTCCCTTACAGCAAATAAAAGAAATTATGATACTAGCCTAGATGAGTTCATTTAGATCAGTTATTACTCCTTTAAAGCTTGCCATGTTATCTTTTTTCATAAAGCCTGTCTTTTATTTATTTTTTTTATTTGAGACATTTCATTCAGTGCAGGGAGAATATTCAGATTAATAGAGGCTTAGTATCTTACCTGCTAGTAGTTTTCAGAGGGTCTGCAGTCAGACATTTTTCAAAAGCCCTGTTGAACAGCTACTCAAAGGCACCATCCATATCTATAATTCAATCTCTAAGTGGCAGAAATCGCTACTCTTTGCCACTCTCAATAAAACTATATTTGACTTCAGCCAGGAACTCTATTGACTGACTTACTCAAGCCAGTTAATGTTATAGACAGTGTGAGGAGCTGTCAAACTGAGTCATATAACATGCAATCAATTCCTCTCCATATTGACCAAGGAACCACAATGAGTTGCACAGTTAAGAACCAAACACGTAAATCCTGCCATTGGCTCTGAAGCTCTTGTACCAACCATCAAATCTGACTTTATCAGTCTTTGCCTGCGCTCTTGGTTTGTATTGGATAATTGCTATAAAGAGTGTGTTTGTAAGTTGCTTTGGTTGAAAAGTTCTTGAGAATAGGACATGAAACAGCTTTCTCATTGATGTAGCATTGAAATGTCTGCACAGGGCTCTCCGCATAGATAAACAAGCTGCAGAGATGCCTGTGGCCCTGCAGGTCAAGTGTATTGCGATGTTCAGTTTAAGTTGTAGGTATTGCAACTGTTGACCTCACAAAATGCAGTCATGTATTACCAGACGATTCATGACATCATTTACACGGGTAATGAGTGAAGCTATTATGTTGGAATATATGAGTTAATATTTTAGATATTTATATTTAATGTTTATATTTTAGAGCAGAAATATTGCACAGATATTGTTAATTTCAAATAATTTCTTGGTGATGTTGTACAGAGTAGTTTTACAGACAGAGCAAGTTACTGCATTTTAATAGATGATTACAAAGACCAGAGGGAAATATATAAAATTACTGACTCAAATGTATAATGTTTCAACTAATGAAATATTTAATTAAAGGAAAATTAACAGAATTAAATCATTACATAAACACATGAATCAGTTTAAGCATAATGAAATCAATCCTGGCCTAAGCACAGTCAATTCTGTAATAGTCACAGCAATTAAGATAAATTTTTAATTTTTTGTTATTCTTATTCATTTAAAATATTTGACTCTTTAACTTAAGAAGCCATTGGTAAGTGAGAAGAACATTGGTAAGTCAGCTAATTGGGTTTTATCTTTTAAACCAATAAAATACTACCAAAATAAAATATCTTATGCAATATATAAAGGTCATTTTTCTCTTTCTGTCACATGCACAATAGACGGACTGCTGGCTGATGTTTTGGGCTGCCATGGCTTTTATTTCCATCTCACTGCACTGCTGTTAAATGTAAATACCAATCTAACAGTGGTGCCAGTCACATGACTCTGTCAACCTCCCACCCACACTGATACAACATTATTACAACATATACAACATAATTTTAAACATACAATTATGTTTTCCTTTGAAATCAGTGCGACTGAAGAAGCTGTTTTAAACAGTAGATGCTGTTTGGATAATGACTCAATTTGATGAGAAAAACAGGAAGAAACTGAGAAGAGAGGGACCTGTGTCCTCGATAACAAACACCCCTGTGCATGCACACATGCACGTAACCCCACTTAACACACATACACACACACAAATGGCGCCTCTTATTAGCATGGCTCAAATGGGAGCCAGCGCTGAAACTCAATGCTTCTAACTGATGCCGGCTCTCCACTGGGACCATGAGAGCCCAAATCGCTATCACTCTGTGCATAATAGGAAAGAGAGCCATGCATTCATGATGTCTCTCTAAACACAACACAGTCTTTAGTCTCTTTATTAAGCATTGATTTCTTATAGACTCCAGTTTCATTTTGTTTTCCGTATTTTTTACTCTCTCCATTTATATCTGTACTTGTAGGCCATTAACACGTCTCTTTCTCTTTCTCCCACGGTGAGCAGTATTGATCGTATCAGTGCTGAGGTACGACTAGCACTGATCACCCTGCCGATATAAGAGTTAAATTCACTGGACCCATTACATATATTTCAGCTTCATGAGCTGAAAGTGTTTTCAAAGCTCAAAGCTGAACAGTCATTATGCAGAAAGCTACTATGTGAGACTCCGAACTCTTTCACGCCATTTTGACAAGGAAATTGAAAAGTCGACCGGGGGGTAGTCACAGGCGATGAGAAATTCCAAGAACCGCTTATAACTTGAGTCAGTTTTTTCTATGAGGCCACTAAGTTCAATTGTTATTTGCCTGATATCATTTACAACAACATGATAATAGTGAATGGATAAACCAATTACAGTGTATGAGGAGTAATTTTAATGTACACGTCTTTTATGTTTATTTCTTTAATCTGCAATTCGATTACGATGTTATCACCAACTATGCATGTAATTGCTTTACATGCATAGTTGGTGATAACATCGTAATCGAATTGCAGATTAAAGAAATGCAGTGTGTGAATGCAGTCACAGAGACTAAGGCGGAGCTTCAGGTACTGTGCATGAACAAGAGCTGTCAACTTACTGTGAATGTTGCTGTTTAGTGTGTGACAGTTTGCTCTCCCATTCAGTTTAACAGATCTGTGGCATCTTGTTATTTCTAAAATCTTTGGTTGTAAGGATGCAAAATTGCGCTATACTGGTATAGCCCCAAAAGCACTTAATAAAGACCCCTTTAAACAATTGGATAGTTTTTTTTCTAGATAATATAAGCCAAGAGAAACTTAACTTGACTTGTTTAATTAAAGATTATTGAACATCTCAGAATGGCTGGGCAGAACACAGCCCTTGTTAAAAACAGTCAGGTTTTGCATTAATGCTGAGCACAGAGAAAGAACCACATTGCTGGCATGGATTGTAGGTTTCTGTTTGCTTACTGCTGGATGCATAAATGAATGGAAAACCTATAAGATAAATGAATGTGATTTTCTTTTAACCTTTTTCCTCTGACATGGTTTGTCCAGAACTTTTTACCTACTGTACATCTGTTGCTGCTTGAATAAGTGCTGTGTCTGTCCATCAATTATATTAAAACTGTTAAATGATGAAGACTTAATGCTGTGCCAGTGTGCATTCAGTCAAATTCTCAATACAATATTTCAGTGCCCATTTACTTTAGACACATATTACAAGGAACATGTTGATATCATTTGTTTAAAAGCTGAAGTACATTTACATTTGAATAGACTTTGAATAACACCATTTCAAAATATTTACAGCATCTGTAACAAAATCATTTTTACATATGTTAACTTTACAGACACACAAATAGTTAGTAAAATTGACTGAACTATGTGGGGAGTGTAATCACACTCATAATGTTTGTTTCCTCCTCTGCAAAGGGGTCACGGGGCTGGTTAAGGTGGATGAGAACGGTGACCGGGACATTGATTTCGCTCTGTGGGACATGAATGACACAGATTCAGGAGTTTATCAGGTACTGAGTGTTTCACCCAATCACATACAGCTTTAAATTACTAACTAAATCCATGTGACTAAATCTGTGTGTGTGTGTGTGTTCTAGATAGTGTCTGTGTATAATGGCAGTCAGAAGCGAATGATACCAGAGCCTGGGATGAAGGTACACTGGCTGAAGGGAAGCCCACCTCCAGATATCCCACTCTGTGGCTTTAAGAATGATAACCCCGCCTGCTTGGCAAGTAAGTGAAGCGGCATATAGTATAACTTCATTCAGTAACAGATACACTTTAAGTGTCAGTTAAGAACTAACTCTAAACTAAAACTGCAATATATTTAGGGACCGAGCACTAAGCGTGCGAAGTTCCTATTGTTTCTGTGTTGTTTATCATTATTATTATTCTTCCTCTCCGGCTTTGATCACACTTTTGAGGGTATTACCATGCACGAAAACGATTTTGCACACGCATCAGCCCCATTGGAACTCGGCGTCTGTAAGGGGTTTTGAAATTAGGCGGGGCAAAATGGCTCGATAGCGCCACCTAAACCTGCCCAGGGCACTACGGTTAACGTACATGTACCA
>JBAJNP010000821.1:0-78268 GCA_036877545.1 Yasuhikotakia modesta | reverse complement strand
ACAGTAAGGGGCTTGTGATAAAATGAGAGTATCTCGAAGTTTATGTAACTTGTGACTTTTTTGTGACTTTTTTCCCCAGCAAAAAGACTGTTATGTAACCAACTGCACTGGAGAGCAAAAGAGAAACACGTTTATTCTTTAAGTACTTCACACTATACAGTTACAGCCTACAGATGGTGCAAACGGACAAGTTTGCAAACTTTTGCTAGTAGGGTTACACTGCCTCCTGCTGGTTGCATAGAGGAAGTACACCTTCATAAATGTCTGCTTTATAGATACTGTCTCCATGTAACGTGTGCTGTTTGATTGACAGGTAAAGAGTGTATTTAACATCACAGCCAAGGAAGGAAGGAAGAGGTCTATTAGTGCTCTGGTCGCTGTGGGCAATGGGAACGGAGCTGCTGGTGAACACACACACACACACACACACACACACACTAATGGTGGTTCTCTAAAGACAGGATGGCTTGTTAGTGGAAACAGATGGCAGTGACATTATAAGAAGAGGCAGATCTAATAAACTCACCCTCAGCTTAGCCTGTGTGTCATGCCAGGGTTTGACTTTAATAGTCATAGAGTGTCTAGGGTATATGGAACGACCCTATAGTAATACAGTTTAATATGGGGGTGGAACGACAGAATGGTTATGTTCAGTATTAATGGGCTGTTTTGTTCTACTCTGCAGGATTTGCACTGGGGAAAGCAGCAGACAGGAACACGGCACTCAGAAAAGTAAGAACACACTCCTTTATGTTCAGTCTGCAATTATGTTGTTTATGTACATAAACATGTACAGTTTTCTGGTAGAGTTGGTTGCCTGTCAGTCGGTAACTCCAATAGGAACATGCTCCTCGCAACTGTGGTTAAACAAACATGAAATTACATGCCGGCCACGTTTTATTGCCCATATTCCTTGTTACTCATTTTAATAAAAATCGGCAAAATTGTTTATAGCAGGTTTAAATATTGGGCAATATAGTGTCTTATTTCAACACTGTAAACAATTGTAAAAAATTGTCCTATGTATAGTAATAAAAACTTGTGCAACTTGTGTTTCACTACATAACTGCATAGAAAGCAACTGTGAAATAAAGCCAGTGTGCTAATCTCAGTCACATCCCCCAGGAGCGACCTCAGGTTAAATTACTCAAGGGTGCAATAATGATAGAACGTGTGTGAGTGTATCTGTGTGTGTATCTGTGTGTGTGTGTGTGTGTGTGTGTGTGTGTGCTCCACTTCTCCTGACACACTTCCACACTTTAAACCTGATGGCCATACAATACATGTTTTGTGTGTTCCTTTTCACAGGCAAAGAACCGAGCTGTCCATTATCTCTACTACATCGAGAGATACAACAACCATACCAGTGAGTCATATAGTGCTGCGCGTAGTATATGTTTGTAGATATAGGTACTTGGTCTCTGTGTAGTTATTAATAAATGTCTCTTCATTTTTATGTGCAGTATATCATGACATCGAATCCACCTTTAAAAGGACCACGCTAAGAATGAAGAAGCAGAACAAAGGTTTTATTACAGACGTTCACAAACAATTTACAACAGTGACAGTCTATTTATAGACTGATGGTAGTGGAAACTTTGTAGTACCATCCAATCCATTTTCTGTTCACACCTGATTTAAGCCACAGTGGATTCAATCCAGATACGACACCTGAATTGATGAGGTCTGATTTACACAATCTGTAACTCGGTCTGAAACCCACACAGTCTTGTTGGTTCCCATGGCAGCCGGCCACGTCACGCCACACCCCCACAGAATGGGGATCCGCACATTTCTTTCACACCTCAGGCGCAAGCTGTCCGTAATCGCATCTCACCACTGACACCTGAGTAATGAAACCTGGCAGGAACTGTCACGACTGGACCAGGAGGCTCTCAGAACCAGATTCAGTGTGTCTCTGCATTAGCGGATCATGACTTATCCCGCCCTTCTGTGGTCTCGTATTATGACTTGTCATCTGCATGTGATGAAGTCATGTTACATGAGTTTAATATTGTCGATTAACATGCCATGTTCTCCATGTGCTCTCAGGTTATGGCTTGCATTGTCACAGAGCTGTGATTACTCTCTGTAAGCTAATTGGAATAGAGGACATGTATGCTAAAGTGGAGGGTTCTGTCAACCTCCTCAACATCACCAGGGCTCTCTTTCATGGCCTGGCCAATCAGGTAAGACAACCAAATGTTATAGCCAATCAGCTTCTTCACATCTGAATCATCCAGTCTTGCTCGGTACACTAACTGTATTTTGCCAAATCTGATGTTCCCAGACTTTTTGCTTCCTCTGTAATAACATTCCTGTCTAAGTAACATCATTCCCATAATTGTTATCTCTAATGATGATAACCTGCCCCACTTGTGCTGCAGTAGAGACCACCCAGAAAGAGTTCAGGCTAAATCAATTGAATTCTGGTCAGTTCAGAAATTCTTCCTTTCAGTCATTTAACCGCCTCCCTCTTTTCTTGCCCCTCGACAGGAGACTCATCAGACTCTAGCTGATAAAAAGCAGCTGAACGTGGTGGAGTTCAGAGACGAGCAGGGGCCTCTTCCTATAGTGGTGGCACGGCCGCAACTCGGTGCCCGTAAGGAGCCTGAAGTGGAGGATGAGGTGCCCAACACGCGTCTCCACTGGGCCGAGGTGAAGGCAGCGCAGGGCGTCAAGAGATCGGTGTGGGCAGGGGTCAAAAGAACCATCTGGTGACCTCAGTTAGACTAGCCAACGATGTTGTTCCAAATCCCACTGTCTGTGCATTTAGCACAAGTCTATGCAGTGTTTCCTGGGATCGGACATCTATTCCAGGGACAACAACTCTACAGCAAGGAATACAGATGTGCTACATGTCGCTGGATACAAGTTTTTATTTGTTGCTAATAAATGTATGAAGAGATAAATTACCGTTCAATATTTCAGACCCTGCTTACATTTACCTGTACATGACATATTACTGTAAAAGCGCCAATAAATCTACAATAAACCCAAGAGACGCTTCTCTTACTGTTTTGAATAAGTAACGGCTCATTCATCTTGTTAAAGTTTCATATTGTGTGGCAGTGCAGAAAACATCATTTTTCTGTAGCGTACTGCAAACTAAGAGCTCAGCTGTTTTTGAAAATGTGGTTTTCTGGTAACAAGACATTTTTCAGAAAAAGTATCATTGCAGCCTGACATACATCACTGTTTATGTAACATTATTTTGTGCATACAGCTTTAGTCAGACTTCACTCTTTTTAAATGTTTGCTAGATAATTATTGCTCATTTCGCAATTAAACTATATTATCTCATAGTTATATCATTAAATAAGATTTAATTGTCTTAAATGCAGTTTTGTACTTAGTTAGAAATATCTGAATTTTCAGGTTTTTTACATGAGTTCTATTTTAACTGTATTTTAAGTCTTTAAATACTGTGGTATGTATATAAAAATGCATCAGATTTATGTTAATACATGACATATGTACAGTTTGTCCATTTTGTAGTATTTTATTGTAATATTTAGCAGTTCATAGTTCATTGTAGCTAAATAAAAAAATTGATTAGTCTATTACAAAGTTACTTAAATACAAAACCCACAAGCTATTCCTTCATTTATACCTGCACAGGAGTCATTCAAGTACAGATTCTTTTAAAAGTTTCCCTTTTCCCAAAAATATGCAAGTATCACCATTAAAAAAGAATAAAACTTTAAATAATTGAGTATGAATGTATGACTGGGTTGATTTCTATAATGATTAGTTAATAGTTTCAGTCACAGCTGTGGGTTGTTTGCCTTAAAATTAGCCTCTCCCAGTTTAACATAAGTTACTTCCTCCATCGCCTGTTAATTTTCCCACGAAACTTCATCTTAGCAGCATGATTTCCATCGACAGGCGGAAAGGATGCAGTGAATGAAGTACAGCAATGTGGCCAGGTGGGAAAACACCTGAGAGAGAGAGAGAGAGTTAAAAGGTTAGTCAAATGTCTTTAGTAGGTCAGGAGGTCTGAGTAAAAACATGCTCTGAAAGGCTTCATTTAAGATGTTGTTTTATTGGTGGCTGTAAATGTAAATAAGTAAAAGTTTTTGTGGCATCCCCTGCCACCCCATAGAGCCAAGTTTTGTGTTATAATTAATACATGATGCTGTGAACCTCAGCTTGGAGATAAGATGTGTTTTTGTCTTACCACTGCAGCAATGTCGATTTGGTAGTAGTTAAAGGGGTATATGGCGAGCGCGGTTGCGTTTTGCATGTTGATGGTGACGGTGGCCAGCGGCACTGAAGCGCTCATGTAAAACATCGCAGCAATGAGATGATAAAGAAAGTCCTGCGAACAGATGTCACCATAAACGCCTGCTGCTTTTATACACAGACTCACTCTCTCTTTCTCTGCTTACCAATAACAAACAAGTGCTGCTATTCCTGTGTCCTCGGCAGACGCAGGCGATTAACCAGAGGAAGGTCATTATAAAGCAGAAAACGGACACAAACATGACCCATCCCAGGGGATTGTTCGGTTGCACGTGGGTGCAAGACACCAAGATCCACACCAGGCCTCCACAAACCTGAAAGACGCACAAACCAATTCAGTCACTACATGTTTGACTTTAGCTAGTTTTAAACTTGCATTCATCTAAACAATATATTTTATTCACATTGAGGAAACGGACGCGTTTATGCAAAACGATTTACAAGGTGAGAAAAACAACGAAGCGCTAAATCATAAGGAGGCAATAATATCATTGGCTATTACAATACAATATTACCTCTGGTGCTAAAGCATATGTATGTGTATATATATATATATAGGCCTATTTATTTTAACACATACAGCACACAGATAAAAAATAAGCTCAGGTGGTAGAAACCTACGAACACGTATAAACTTCTTTATGATAACATATTATATATTTTATATAACATAATAATTTACACGCTCTATACAGCCAAACAATACATTTCATTTTAGATGCGTTTTAAATCACAACATTATATGAGCCATAAAGTCGCCAACAACCAGCTCATTTCATAAAACAGACACACCGATTAAACCCCAATAACCAGACAGTAAACTCTCTGTTTTTCTCTGTCCCTTCCACTAAATTCTCTTAAATAGTTTTATCTCTTAGTGTTTAAAACATATCAACTTCATAGACTGAATATAGCCTGACTACAAAATTGTTCCCTAACCACAACTTTTAATAAAGTTGCTTCATTTACTGCAGTTACTTTAAGCAAGTCGTGGCATGAAATCCTCAATGGTCCAATGATAAATCTACTATGATTTTACCGTAACAGCAAAATGTAGCTTTTCCCTAAAACTCTGCTAAAGTTTGAGCTGTAAATGATTTGTTCACCCACCAGTTCAGGCAAGAAGAGCAGGTCCGGTGCGCCGGAGCAGTAGTTGAATCCGCTGGGCATACTTGCCATCGACTGCTGCGACTGTGCTGCCATCTTCACTCCGCTGTTATCCGCTGGAGAACTGAATGGAGTAACGGAGCCAGAGGTCCGTCTTTTCAATGTCTACTGGAGACTTGAAAAACCTGCTCTGCCATTACTAAAGACTTCTGTATGGACACACCCGTGGTGAGGAGAGCAGCGGTGCGCCCCAGCGCGTCCAGCGGGTGTGAGAGTCAGGAACGCGGCTTGCGTGTGTGATATTTGCGGCTTGAGTAAGAGGTTGAGTAATATTGAACAGGTAAATCTGCCGAGATGCTCAATGATACAGTCACACATACGGCTGACCTTGGTTTAAAAGTTTAACAGTTAGGGTCGGAAACATTCCTCAACTAACATTTCAGGTGTATTAACCAGTGAATTCAGGGTGTATTTGGGAAAAATGCAGAAATGCTATTTTAAGGTTATTAAACATGCATGAAATATGAGCAGTGGATATTGTTAAAAGCACGAGAAATGTGGTACTTTAACAATAATCCTGGTATTTAATGACTCTTTTGGATTCTACATCTCTCAACTTCATTTCCATCAATTAGTTCAGAAGATCAAACAACATGGACAACAATTTCTCCGAAATGTATATTTCAAATATATTTATTTTTAAAAGCTTCATTGCAGATTGGATACACAAGCCACTTTTGATGCAAAAATGATTTTTTGACAGCTTAAACACCCAGCATGTTGTTTTACAGACTTCAGAAAATCATATGAGGACATAGTATAAAAGAAACTTTAAAAAACAGGACAGACAGAAATACTGATCTACCACACAATCATTTGGGAATATTAAGCCCCACAGAAAATAAAAAACAAACATATTTCTCATCTTAGTTTCATACGATCAAATATCCTGTTGTTTATTTGTCTGCTTAAGATGGTGTCCGGTTAGGGTAGGAGGTTATTTGTGATAGTTTGTTGGTTGACTGGTTAGTTCAGTTAAGATCCTTTTGTTTTTGTGTTAAGTTGGTTGATTAGTTTAGGTGTATTTGTTCCTGATATCCTGTTGTTTGGTTGGTTAGGATAGTTAGTTGAAGTTAAGGTGTGTTCGATAAGATTTGCTGTCACGTGTTTGGTTTGATGTTTGGTACCTCTGGAGTTTTCCAGTGACGTTCTGTAAAATAAGTTTCTTTTCTGGGCTATAAAGGCTCAGGAGGACTTCCATCGGAGAGCCGAGAAGAACGCGTGAATGAAGTACAGTAGTGTGGTTATGAAAGCCATCACCTGCAGGCACAATTTCAAACGTTTTTAAAATGTTTTCAGAGGGTTTCAAATAGGTAGGCCTTGCAGCTGCAGATTAATACAATAAAATTAGACCATTTAACAAATGATAATGATGAGGTTGTCTATTTTCAGTATTTACTGCATGTCACATGACAATGAACAATTGTTTTAATCACGTTTAAGCTATAAGAAGACTGGAACCCATATACAGGTGTTTAACCCAAACAAGTAACATTTTTTAACAGTGATGAGGGTTTCATTGTGATGTTTGCGTATGCTGCTAAACTGGGTGAGTAGGATATTTTTTATGTCATATAAAATATAAAATATGAGACTTTTATGAGATGTTTAAGAAACATTATTGTCTTTGTTGGGACTGAATAGTAATAGAAAGATGGGCAACAACAAGACAAGGAGACAAAAAGTCAGGATTCGAACCTGAGTCCTACACTGTAGATCTGAGCTATGTGGATATTTGTTTACATATTCTGGATATTTGTATACATATTCATGGTAGTAAACTAGTCAACGATTACTAGAATTAACTTATATCTGTTCACTGACAGATGAGTAAATCTTTATCTATTCATTGAAAGGCGGGGCAGATACCCATGATAAATAACACGGCATGCACTGTGGATTATCTCCGTCATTGCAATTATAATCTATTGCATCAAAGTGAAATAATGAGTCTTACCACAGCTGCAACATCCAGCTGGTAGATCTTGGTTTCAGTATTCAAATGAAGACTCATTTTCAAAATGATGGCTATATAAGCCAGAAGCACAGAGGCACTCAGATATAGTACCACAGCGATGGCGTGATATCCAAAATCCTGACGTGAGAAGAGAGAACAAACGTCAAGAAATGTGTCCTGCGTAACTAATATATGCCAATATCTTTATTGGGTGATTACCATAACCAAATCAGAACCATAATTATATACCATATGACCATATTTGAATTATGATATTCCAGTGATAATACATGCACATATAAAACATGTACCGTGAACTGAAACGTCTTACCAAGGCAGGACAGATGCTGCTCTGGTTTTTACTAGTGAGGAATATGAAGAACCAGGCAGTGGTGATGAAGAAGCAGAAGATGGACACAAACATGACCCAGCCCAGAGGATTCGGTGGTTCCACACGTGTGGAAGCAACCAGGGTCCAGACCAGCCCCCCGAACACCTGAAACAGACAGAGTCTTAAATTCATTTCCTTATAATTTTATGGACTGATTTGCTGGCAGATGATTGGCTGGTTCATGTTTGCATCAACAAGCAGATAAAAATACACTTGCACACTTAGAAACAAAAGGTGATTTGGTAAATAGTATTTTAAACTTGTGTTTTAAAAATGTATTAGTGTTTTAAATGTAAAAAAAACAGTTTCTCTATTTAGTTATAAACGTAAATAGCCATTATCCCGCTTTAACAGAGTACTATAGTTTAGTTTAGTTACTTTAGTAAAGGCGGAAAATTATTTTTACAGTGATTAGTTTTTGCTTACACAACAGTTGCTATGTAATAAAATGAATGACAAAAGTGACTTTGGCTAGAAGACAAGTAAACAATGACAGAATATAATACACTAACACAATACCACAATATTATCCTGTGTTTGCAGAGTTTTCCTGGCTGGAATGCTGCATTGACCAATCAGCATCCAGGACCGGAACTATTCTTTTATTATAAAGCTTTGAGACAGGAAATATGAGACGGTTCATTGTTCTGGTTGTTTGCCACACACATTTTTCTTTTTCACTTTATAACAATGACAAGCATTTACACACACACACACACATGCAAAACAGTCAGTTATATTTTTACACTTTGTACATATATGATTTTATATCAAAATGTAAGTCTATATTTTCTATATGAGAATCATAAATCTTGTTATATATTTTGCTTTAAGACTTACTGTGTTTTTTATCTACAAATTAAATATTTTCACTGCCACCTGTCAATACAGTTGTTCTAGTTAATAGTGTTTGCCATAGTCACATAACCAACACACACCCTGTTTAAAACTTTCAGCGGTCATAAACATAAACCTTTCTCAGAAATACGTTCTCAAACACAGACTTCACAGAGGTGGCCGAGTTGCAGTTATTTTACAAGCAGTCCTGGACCACAATATAGAACATTACAAAATAATTCAGCCTTTTTTAGCCTCATCTAATGCTTCTTAAAGACAGAATGAAAAAAGTGTTGTCTGGACTACAATAACTGCAGTTGTTATAGTTAACAAGTGTTAAATAAAAATAATGCACTAAAATATACTGACATGACATGACATGAATACTTAACCATTCAAATCAACAGTCATAATACATTCTGTAGTTGTTTGTAAAATTTTAAGAATCTCTTCAGAATGGTGCCAGAAACATAATACAAAATATTAATAATTAAATAATCTAAACATGCATTTATGAAAAATGACTGTTATGACCCAGCTGGGTTATTTTATTTGAAAGTACCTTTATTTTGTGCAAAGCATTTTAAAAATGCACATCAAATAAACGGGGACCTCACAAAAGCAGCCGTTTCACATAAACTATTTGTGGTGATTATCAGAATTAGCATTTATCACTGTCAACTCTAAAGATTCCAGATCTTTTACCCACAATGCATTTCTCTTCCAACTGCTCAGACCACCAGAAATAAAACAGTTAATCAGAATTAGGTGCATTAGTCAGACCTATTGCTTTAGGCGACAGAGGTTTACGTTTCCCGTCTCCTGATTTGATTAAAGAGTTAAATCGCCGGTTGCATACTTACAAACTCTGGAATAAAGAGCAGGTCTGGCATGGTGCTGAAAATGGAACAGCCACTTGGGAGCACAGAAGCAGCCATTGCGTGTGCGGTACTGGCAGACTGTCAGATCCCAATAGATGTGAACAGGGACAATGAGTGACTTTTTAAACACATCCCTCACAATGTCCCTCCCTTTACCCTCTGGTTTATTTGCCCTCCTCATTTTTTTAAACAGAACTTAGACTCTTTGTGTGTTGTGTAAAACTGGTTTGATTAGGTCTCGGATGTTTCTCAGCCCACTGCAAACAGTTTATGAATGCAACACTGCAGACGTTAAATATCAATGAAATACTATAACACATAAATGTAAAACATTGTAAATAAATGTTTGACAAAAGTACTTTTCTACAAAATGCGCATTACAAAAGTTTTGCAACACATTATAGAACTTTTTAATCCATATTATAAACATTTTTGCATTCACTACCTGAGCTCTGTGGTGCTTGACATAACTGCATTTTTATTTCTTCTTCTTATTGTAATTTTTTTAATTCTTTTTTTAATGGACATTATAGTTATGGATGGTGTTGTCTGCAAAGCTAAAATGTTGGACAAGTTTGCTAATACACAGACAATCACTGATGCAGACTGCCAGTGACGTTGCAAGCAGAGAACCATGTACCCATTAGCAGAGTGGGTGGGAAATATCAGCCGTAGCTTAGCCAAAACATCTCATGACTGAAGTTAAACATGAGCTACAGGTGCTAAAGAGCCAGATCGATGACATCATCAGCAGAACTGTTAGCTCTCTGCAAACTACACTGGGTCATGAGGTAAGAGGTTGTGGTTTAAAATGACAGATTGGAACTTAAAATCTCATATATAAAATCTATATCTGAAGGCTGAGAGGCTGTGTGACAGACAGACTAACTCTTACAGAAACTAACCATTGTCTGACTGGCTGGTGGATCTTGTATTTGACAGACACACACACACACACACACCTGGTTGCTCATGGGAACGCTCATTGTGTTATAAATCTGTAAACAATGCCTATCTGTTCTGATCTCAATACCCAAAGTAAAAAGTGACAGATTTTTTATAAGCAATATTTTTCTTTTTCTTTTATTAATAGCTGCCATTTATTGCCACAAGCATACGCACACCTGATGTCTAAAGTCAAGCAGATATTTAAAGAAACAACATTAAAAAACTCCAAAACTTGGTGATAGAAAAATTTGGACTCCAAAACTTTCTATCACCACCACAGCAGACCAACCAGGCGTGTCACCTTACTAACCTGGATTTCGTCTGCATTGATGTAATATGAACGCCCTAGTCCAGTCCAGCCCCTTTAAGACTGACCCAAAACACACCCGTACACACAAACACATAAATACTCGCATCTTCCCAAACTGACAATCTGTTTGCCTGTGACTGTGTAACAACCTAATAATAGCTTCTCTGATAACGGTTTGTTGCAGGCAGCAAAAAGAAGAATAATGTTCCAGGTACTTGTAAATCAACGGGATCCGATCTCAGGAAAAAAATTCTATGGAAATGGATAGGGTGGAATTCTAGCAGGTTCATTTTAAACTATGGAATGCTGTCCGACCTGTTCCACATTATTTTTCTATAAACGCTGGGAGTGTGGAGACAGAAACCAGCAGAAAAACAAGATTTTCCTAATAATCTAGAACATTGTTTTTTCTTCTTTTCTCAGTTTCCATTATAATAAGCCAGTTTAATTATAATAAATTAGTATATAATTGTATTTTACATCACTAATTAGCTACAGAACTTTCTAATGTAAGAGTCAAATTTAATATTATAATATAACAGATAATGTTGCAGATAACGGATAACAGGTTTACTTGTTTTTGTATACAGGGTGTCAGATCAAAGTTCTTTGTCAAAGGCTGGTCAGATAAACACAGTTTTGCAGAATCAATACACAGTATTCCTGCTCTCTCTCTCTCTCTCTCCCTTTCTCATCAATACCCATTTACTCCTCATTTGATTCTTCTGCTCCAAGGCAAATAATATATAAATAGCATCATTATATTTAAATCAATTATATTCAAAGAACCAATAAAAAGCAGTGTATTGATGATGCAGAATGTTCCTGATCTATAGGGATGATTTCTTGCAGACCATTTTGTTCTACTGTCTGGTCCACATTGAAGCTTATTCTGGCCAATAAACTGCTTATTAGAGAGTCTGACTGACATGCAAAGCAACTAATAGCAATCAGATTTTTCAGTGGGTTTGTCTGAAATAAATTAAACCACAAAAATAAACTTCCTTTTAAAATGTAAACAATGACGCAGCACAGAAAAAGTTCTACAGAAAACAAAGCGAACTAATGGAAAAGGTGTATAGATAGGAAAATATATTTATCAGTGTAAAACAAAGACACACAAAGACTCCGTTGCAATAAAGTGCGTTTACCCAATTCTCAATAGTTACTCAATAGTTTCTTAACTTTTAAAGTAATTAAAAGAATGTTTCCTCTATCATCTAGCTCTATACAGACATTGTCTGCATTTGTTCCAACACTTTTATATATCATCAAATGGTTTTATTCTATAATAGCAGGTCGATCTGTCCTCCTCAATATCTGTTTAGCTTGGGAGAACTGCTTACTATTGGCCTATTTTCTGATGAGGACACAAGTTTAGAAACAAATTGTACACTATGAACACTGTCACAGCACAGGAATCCTTTTATAAGCAGCTAACTGAGCAATAATTGGATTAAACTTTCAGTTGGCATTTTTCACACATTTTCATTAATTCTGAATAATTAATACTGATTCATGACTTTATAAGCATCTTATGCCACACCTGAGGTCGGCAGGGCGAGGCAAACACAAAACGCAAGTATGGGAATAAGCGTCTAAATATAAGATGCTTTAAAAGAGTGGAATATCTTTAAATAAGTGGTGTGTGTTTAAGACAGAGGGGTGTGTACTGAAACCATGTAGATGTGTGACAAAGAAAAAGAGAAAAAAAGAGGTGGGTGGGATTTTGACTTAGGAGGTGTGGTTACTTAAAAATAGACCATTATATAAGGTATGGACAGCCATGAGAGCTCTCAATTTGTTCCTATTACAGACGAGTGCATATGTAAACTAGTCAATGTTTAGCACATTTTGATTTATGTCATTTAGGTTTACTGTTTAAAAACCAACCCATGACAAACCTTGTAAAGTTGCAACAAACGACAGTTTTGGATTGTTTATCATTTTTTCATCACAATATATTTCCAAATATTTCACTTTAATGACTTTTAATGAACTGCAACAATAGCAAGTAGGTGTGTCCAAACCTTGGCTGTGTGGCGTGATTTCAACTTCTTACTGAAAGTTAAGCTCTTTTTCTAAGGCTGGGTGTGAGAAGGATTAAACAAACTCATAATAGTTCAACTATTCAGCTGTGCTTTAATATGTAAAAACACACAATGAAACGGTAAAGTTAAACATTTTTCAATGCTCTCTGAGAATTAATGTTGTTCCTGATCTTTAGGTTAGTGTTAATGAGGCTTTTGAAGGCCTGTGGTGGCATGTGACGCTATAAATGGGCACTGCTGATGAGGTCATAGGTGACTTGTGTGATGTCAAAGGCCTGATGTGTGCATTCCGATGACAGCATAGTTTCTACTGAGACTTTTCGGGAAGGACTGTAGATGAGCCGAGCACGCTGAGATTCTGTCTCATCGTCAGCCCAGCAGGGAGGGGGGATGTCCGCAGAAAAAAACAGTGGATACACACTGCCCATATATACACTCACAAACATCTGCTTTAGCACATTAATGTCCCTCTGAAATACACAAAAACACAATTAGTAATATAATGTAGATGAATGGCATAAATGTATATTAAGACAATATTAATGTAACAAGCTTATGAAACATATACACACAGCTGCAAGAATGATACTTATCATTTGTCAAAATACTAAGAGTGTAACAGTGTTCTGAAACAAACACAGTTTATTTACACACACTTTACTGTACCTTGTCAGATCTTTTCAGGTTACTTTCTGATTCTGTCCATGACTTCTGTAAAAGCAGAGTTTTATTTTAGAGTTTCCCATTGCCCAGCATCATTCTGTATGTGCTAAGGTTTGTTTTGACAACAAATGTCCCT
Organism: Yasuhikotakia modesta; assembly: GCA_036877545.1. Taxonomy (NCBI): domain Eukaryota; kingdom Metazoa; phylum Chordata; class Actinopteri; order Cypriniformes; family Botiidae; genus Yasuhikotakia; species Yasuhikotakia modesta. Next base: position 64,682 of record JBAJNP010000821.1, on the reverse strand, counting down.
ACAAGTTTAAACCTGAAATGATCTACATTGAGGAGACCAGCAAGTGTGTGTGTGTTGCCATTCTCACCCTAAATGCATCCATCAGGTCCGACTGATCTAGAACATCAGGGAAAGAAGCTAGAACTGAGCTGCAGATAAGATCTAGAACAGAGAACAACATGACAATATGTTTGTTTACAAGGTACAATGACATCATAGCTTTTGGACACCACTACAATGGCAATGTGTGTGTGTATTACCAGCACTCTGCATGGTGACTCTGTCCAGCAAAAGAGCATCAGCGAGGATTTGTCTATAAACCGCCAACAGATGCAGTGTGGACAAACTTCCAACTATAGTGTCTGGCAGCAGACTTATGGAACATAAAGAGGAATAGCCATTAAAGCAGAATATACTATCATGGCAACACAAAACATTTTATATAATTCTAACTCTACACTCAGAGCAGTTAAACAGGGCCTAAAATGCTGCAGAACATCACCAGTGGGCTTTTGTTTTGAATGCAGACAGATATCAAATGTAAAATATGAGAGTTTGACGTTACTTCAGAAGTTGTCTCCTGCGTGTGTTTACTGATTTCAGCTTCACAAGGAGTTTGGGCTGCTTCCTGGAGAGCAACATCTGCTGAAGTACACCAGTGGAAGTTCCTAAGACAAGAGGAGATCAGTCATTGTGTGTGTGTGTGTGTGTGTGTGTGTGTGTGTGCGTGTGTTTGTGTACCTCTCTTAGTGGATGTGGAATCCAAATCTGTCTCTTTTTCAAATGGTGTGCCACCATGTATAGTGAGCTCTTGTGTCCTGCACACACAAATGAATGCTGTGTTACAAACACACACACACAAATGAGTCACACAACAAAACTAATGGGGATAATCGGTGTTTACCGCATAGCTATGGGGGCTCCAGTATCATCAAACAGTTTTAGGAAGGCCCAGCCACAGCTGAGATCTCCTCTCTCCCCTGTGGACTAAAACAGAGCAGAAGTACTCAGTTACAAAACGCTGTTTTTCCTGCTGAACAACTGACTCACAAAACACTTTTATTTTTGCAGAACCACTAACTAATAGAACCCGATTATTTTTGCAGAACCTCTGGCTAACAGAACACACAGAACCTCTGGCTAACAGAACTGGCTGCACAGCCACTGACAGAACCCTGTTACTCCTGAACTCACAGATCTTAAAACATCTGACATGTGATTGTTCAAAGTATAAGTTGGTTCCTACAAGGACTTATTGCTCACATTTCTGATGTAAGTTACACCCAATTCAAAAAGAATCCCGAGATCAGGAGATTCGGAATCACAACGTAGAAAACAGTCGCCATCCAGAAGACAGGGCAGCAGTCCAGCCATCTAAAATAAAATAAACTCATATCAACACATACCCAGAATTAGTGTATTAGTGCATATATCAAAGTACTTGTGTTTTTGTGTATTTATTAGTCTTACTCTTGGCGAGAAACTCCAGGACTTTGGGGTCTTTGAGCTGTAAGTGGCTCTGACTGTGTGAATGTTACTCAAAACCTGACAGAGAAAATGTGAAAAACTTTAGGTGGAACAAAGAGACAAAAAGAGAGAAAGAGAAACAATGGCGCTATTTACACAATTACATATCTGTCACATGACACCAGTTTCCAAAAGACAATGGGTTTCCAACGACGACTTTTTAAGCAAAACAAACTTACAATAATAAATATAATTTACTTAAAAAAACTTTGGCTCCTCCCTCAAATATTTAAAATTCCTGAAGCAATAATAATAATAAATACTGAATAGATTAAGCATTAAAATTATGGAAAGAATCCAGAGATGTGAAAGTCAAGTATGTTGCATATACCAAAAAATAATGGAACGAATGATGAGTTGAACTTTACATTATTTGCATTATTTATTGAGCTTGTCAACTCAAGACTCAGATATTTCTAGTATTATACACTTATGTTTAGATTGCACCTTTAAGCATTGTTGTATGCATGCCTCATTTTTGTTTAACTTAGTTTGTTTATCCAAACACCCATCTTTAATCCTACTATGCTGTCATTTGTTTTCGTTTTAAATAGTTCCACCTTGATTATTGTGTCACATAACCGTCAGAATCTAGTCAAAACGTGATGAAATCAAACTTTCCATGGATCATTTGTATGTGAAGGTCTCATTATAACAGAGGTGCTGTAGTTCTGGTGGGAATGTGTGTGAGCGTGTCACCTGGGTTCCATTAAACGCACACAGGCGAATATGTCTGCTGAGCACCTGTAAGCCCACCCCAGGAGGCGGGATCATTCTACAGCTCCACAGGGTCAAACTTAAACTCACTCTAGATGGACGCCCATGAACCTAAACATAATAAAGAGACAGCGAATACATGCATTGTGCATAATAAACTAAAGTGTGTGTGTGTGTGTGTTTCAGGTACCTTGCCTGTGTCTGGGTCCAGATGAAGATCTTTAAAGGAGAGCTGTGATTGGCTAAGCTTTGGCTGAATAAAGTGACTTGCCCTATAAGACGCTCCTGCATAACAAACATAAACAAATACAAGATATAAGTAGAACTACATTCTTATTAAACCAGATATTGATTTTCAAGTGTAAACACTACAGTTTTAGTTTATGGTTAGTTATAAAACACATTGTTTAAACAACACATTAGAAGTGCTACTGGCACTAATCAGGCACTAACCTTCTTCTAGAAGCCTGGAGAGAGTGGAGGGTCTAAAGCCTGGAGGAATGGCACCCATTGCTGCCAGAACATCAGTGGCATCAATCTGCAGGTACAACATGCTTTAATATGTGTGGTTTGAACTTCAGGGCCACCATACACTCCTCTGATTAAAGTTATTAAAACAGAATGTACCTCAGTAACAGCCTTCCGAACTGTGTCCCAGTTGGAAGCTTTGCTAAGAAGAAATAATATTTTGTCATACTGTTAATCGGCTTTCTCCATAAAACAGTATATGAATTATTAATCCTTGTTTTGAAGACGTACTGAAACTATGGACCTTGATAAAGCAACATAAAACACCAGTATGGCACGTGCAAGTTCACGTAAAAGAAATGTAAACACAATGGTGCCATCTAGTGGAAAGAAATTAAATTTCACCTGGACACCTGGTTAGACTCCTCCTCCTCTTCCTCACTTTCCCCCTCATCTTCATCCTCATCAGCTATCTTATTTTCCTGCTGAGACAACAGCTGAAACATAAATGTGCATTTTCTATCAAACTTTTATCTGAATTATTTAAGCACAGACTTTTTAAGCCAGATTTAATGAAGTGCTTAAATTAAAAAACACATATTATAAAAACCCTACAGCAATATACCTGTGTTTGTGTTTGTCATTATACACACCAGAGACAGCAATAAAATTAGCTCACAGGAGACTGAGATATATGTGGTCTAGTATCAGATATGTGAGAAATGTGTGGTGTAGTATCAGATATGTGAGAAATGTGTAGTCTAGTATCAGATACCTTCAGGTAGGTCTTTGGCACCAGACCCTTCTGTCCATTTGAGTTCTGAGCCAACCACCATCCATCCTTATTCTTAGACAGAACTTTCACAAGCTCTCCTTTCTGGAAAAGCAAAAAAAAAAGCCTTGATATATAAATATACAGCTTATATATAAACGTTTATTCCAGGAATTCTAGATGTTATGCAGGAATACCTGAATGCTGAGGTCTCCGTCCTCCTCTCCGGTAAATGCACTGAGAACAACATAGGAAACAGATCCCGGACCTGTGACCGATGGACCCACATCTGTATCCTCACTGTCAGCATCCTCATCTTCATCATCATCATCATCCTGTAATACTTCTTCAGCATCTTCATCCTCTGAGCTCTCATCTTCTTCATCACTGTCTTCCTCGTCGCTCTCCTGTTCTGTCTGAGATGAGCTAGGTCCAGCTGTCCTACATGCCGATGAAACATAGATTCACAATGACATTAGACTTAACCAACCAATTGTATTTCTGTCCACATATCAGTATTGATTTTAATGTACAGATTTGTATAAAAAGCATCATTATAGCATGATTTAACATTAAATTGTTGCATTCGTCGCTTCTCTAAGAGGTACAGTAGATCTAAAAACATGTGACGCGTGTAACATACTCATCCTGAGGCTGCAGTTCAACAACTAGAGACCGCAGACGCTGCTGTAGAGCAGACAAACGCATCTCCTCTTCCCGTTTGCACTGGTCATAGTTTCCCACTGGAGCCGGTTCGTCCGCCTGATCAGCCACAAACAAACGCAATCATTCATATAATATGATTTGCCATACAGTTACAAACAGTGATCTTACTTTTGACAAATTCTTCAAAGTCTTCATGATTTCCGCCAGTGCGCGCTGTAAGTCTCTGCATCTGAAAGGCAAACACATACAGCATGGCATATATGATATAATGATAATATATAAACATCGGCGACTTTATAAGAAGATGGGTCTACTGCACCGTTCTAAGATCTCTGTTCTGTCTGTATTTGGTTCACCAGCCTGCAGTACCAAAGCATCCACCTACAGGACAGATACAGTTAGCCTCCATGTGCCATTTAAATACTTATCTGAATAGACCACATCAGTCAGATTTCTGTTGCACACAAAGTCAAAAGCACATATTTGATCCACCTTTCTTTTGATATCGTCCGTCTCTCTTTGGACTATTTGAAGGGGTCCTCTTCTTTTTGGAGCCATGTTTTATCCGTCATAGGCAAGAAATGAACACATGCTTGACTATAAAAAACGTTTTGAACAGGAGATAATGAGACGTGCTCAGATTTACTAACGCAGAAAAATGAACAGCGCCATGACAGACGCGCCGGGCGTGGTTGCTAAGATACTACTAAGCGACGAGGTTGGCGTGGCGTCATCACTGTGCGCCGTGAACTCTTGTGGATGTACGGACGTTTTTGCAGTTTTATCTTAGGGTGCACTGAAACCCGTTATACTATTAAATAATTTGTTTAATACTTACACAATGTTTAGCGTAAGTAATGTATTTCTTTAAAGTAATGTTTATACTTGCATAGTTGTGAAAAACCAAAACAGACAAAGGAAACCGAGACTCCAGGTTCTTTTTTTAGATTGACGCTGTTTGATACCTTTCGTGGATACAGACCGAGTATATATCGGTCAATATTCAATATAGTACGGAACAAATAAAAATAAAATAATAAAAATATGTTTTATTTATCAGACAAGGAGAAAGTACAGACATGGTAACATTATATATGGCTTGAACAATCATGGCAGAAAGTAAATCCTACAAACACCAAATTTTTCCTAGCGATGACAGTCTTTGCATTGCTTTTCTCCAGCCAGTGGACTGCGTGTGCCTTAAATCCAATGTATAGTTGAGGTGTTGTTATTTAAGGAAGACTCCTCATTCCAGTTTGTCAGGAATACTGTCACTTCCGGATCAGTTGTTATCTAGAAACCAGAAATAAAAGTTGGGTTGGGTAAACCATAAAGCAAACACACGACACAACTAGTAAGCTAGACGTTTGTTCAGTTGTGTTTCTTTTATTGCTCAGATAATGAACAGCGCGTCTCACCGAGTCTGACAGTATCTGTCACGACAGGTCCAGCTTCTTCTGTGTTTCTGCGAGCTTGTCCTGTAATCGCTTTTTACGCCAGTCCAAGAATCGCCTTCGCATCCTGTTTGCCTGCCATCCGGCCACAAAACCAGCAGCAAACGAAACTAGAATGGCGACTTGTAACGACCTCTCCGACACATCAGCCATGTTCACCTCTGTTTCACCACAGCTCGGGTTTGACTCGCTTGTGGAAACACGTGTGTGAGTGGGACTGACGTCACGTGACATGGGCGTGACGAGATTGATAGGGCAACTGTTAGAATAAAGCATGGTAGTGAACTCGTATTATATAATACTATATATAATCATACTTAAATTGTATTTAACTTGTTATGAAGCGACATTTGCATTTGTTGGGTAAGGTGGGGTATTGTAGTTTTGTTATAATTCTGACATCGTTCTTTGTCGCTTATCGGGGTTTAAAGAGAGCATTCGACACATTGGTATCAGTTCAGCTTTTTTGATGGGCATTTATAATTATGCGGACCTTTGTGAGCTTGTTCAACGTTATTTAATTGCACGATTAAATATTAAATAATGTTTTCCTTTGTAAGGCACTTTTTAAGGCTGATTTGGAACATTATTTGTTTGGAAATATTAATCGACCAATTCTCTATAAATAGTTATGCTTTAAATCGATATTTTAACCTTATGTTTTATCATGTATTTATTAATATTATTATAATTATTAGGTGTATATTATTTTTGTAATTTGTAGGAATTTCCTCATATCAATGGCTGCACTGCAAGTCTGCAGATCGGCGGGATTCACGCCTTTTAGGTTGCTACGCAACAGCCGTCTTCGGTCACGCATGTGCGCGGTGCATAGTGGGAGTATCCGTGCGATGCTGAATCAGTGCAGGAGCAGAGGAGGCTGAAAATGGTGCAGCATCAACAAGGGAAAAAAACGCCACGGAACGATGCGCCTTCCCCTAAACTCTCACTTTGAGATTTTACTCCGACGACAGAAGAACAGGTCAGTACGTTTGGCTTTCGTTTTCCGGTGATCGTTTGCCAAATGATGATTCAAAAGCGCTTGTGTAGCAATACGCCTGTCCCGTGAATGTTGGCACCTTGTCAATAGTGATGCTGCCGCTAGCCGCAGCCTTCCATATATCCTTCTGATGCGCGTTCAGGTGCCAGACTGGCACGCGAAAAAACCCTGTCATGGTCATGACAAACTATTGAGGCATTTGGGCCTAAGTCATTAATAGACACTCAACAATTTTATATGTATTATTTACGCTACAGGGGAATCATGAATAATTGACGTTTTACGCTACATAATGCAGCTGTACGTCAACATGCCCCGTTAATGGGAAATGTAGTTTTTAGGTTAGAAACTACTATTCGTATCTGTCTATTGTCTCTTTGATGGACGACATATCCCAAAGTGCTTTTCGCCTCAGGCTGGAGCAGGAGATTGTTAGACATTGCCCCAATGAAAGATGATCAAGGGCTGGTTTGGGGCGGGGCTCAGGTTTGAGGGCCGCTGATTGGCCGAGACCGTGTTTGGGTGGGGTCGCTTTAGAATGATCCTCTTGGCACTGCGGAGAAAACTGGAGATGTCAGGAGACGAACCCACGCGTTCCGTGTTTTTCCCAATAATGAAGTGCTGCCAGTAAAATCTTTATGTGCTCAGACTCTCATTAAAATTCATGGTGAAGTGTGTGAGTTTCTTATGCAAACAGGTGAAGCGGCTGCTGCATAAACCGACTGAGGTTTATCTTTACGTTTCATGCACATCTGAATATTCAAGCATCTGTTATTTGACACTATATAAATGCTTCATTAAGGCATTACTTATGGTAATTTATTTGTATCCCACTGTCCTAAAATTGCACTAAAAACATAAATAAGCAATTTAGATGGAAGACGTACAGTTGGCTTGGTGGAAAGCTTTCTGTTCTAGTTTATGATTCATGTTAATGTTTATTCTGACTTTAATATGTGGTGAAGTTGTTAAATAATGTTTGTAAAGTAGTTAAATATTTTCTATATTTGTGTGTTTACTTATTTAAGTTATTAAATAAATTGACACACATTTTAGCAATAGTATGTTACCAGTATCTTGTTAGGAGAGCTGAGAGTGTTTGTGTTGGTTAATGGCTTAATACCTGGTGCTGAGAAGGCAGGAGGGATAACCTGAAATGTCTGTGTGACTTCACATCTCAGATGAAGGTGTCAGGGGCGTCAGAGCGAGAGCCTTTAATGTATGCAGTCAGTTTAGCTTAATTAGATCCATTTATAACCCTTTCCATCCCTTAGAGACAAAAGTCATTGTGGAAGATGAGAGTTATTGTACGCTTTTAAATGGTAAAGAAATGTTTGTCTTTGGGCAGTTGGTCTGAAGGCTTTTTAGGCATATACAGTTCATTATACTGTATGTAGTCCACATTGAAGTGAAAACCAATCTGATGATTATTTTTAAGTCGGTAATAACTGTACCATTATGAGACCATGTGTAAAGATGAGAGTCTAGTTCTAGCCGCTGTCTGATTGGCTCATGTTACCTGATACTCTGCAGACATTATAGGACTCCGCGTTGGAGAGGCTGTGATGTTAAAGTGTCTTTGACATTGATGATGTGATTTTGGCCGCATTTGTGCATTGCATGTGCTTGTATGACCAAACAAGGCTATCATTGATCTTGGATAAAAGCCCAGTCCTATACAAAGACCTACAGAGAACCATAAGTCAATTTTTTCTGCTGTATGTATGGTGTTCTTCATTCTAATGGACACTGTGTGTTTTTGTTCAGTTGGTTGTGTTGGGTTTGTGAATACTTGCTTTGCATTTGATTCATACATTTTTTTTCCTGAATGTTTTATCGTTTATTATTTTCACACCATCTGGTTTTGGCTGCTACAATTTGTAAACATAACTACAGTTCTAAGAAAAACACGCAGTGTGTATATATTTCCTAAGGTTTTGTCAGTGGTACAGTTGTACGTTCACACTGTTTTACAGGTAAATGGAAGGGTCTGGCAAAGTGCTGGCCAGCCAATGCAGTGTGTAGGACCCGGTGTCCACGGAGACGAAAACATGAACGGGGCGGGGGAGCAGGTTGACATCCTGCCCGCCAACTGCCTGGTAAAAGAGCGCTGGAAAGTGGTAAGTGTGTGTGTATGTGATTGCCATTGGTTCTGGAATACAGGTGTCTGGTGTGTGTGATGCTTTTAGCCACCTAATCACACAGGACAAAATAGTCCGCAACAGATGTTTGCAGATCAACTTGCTCTGGCGTCTTTCCAAACAGCACTCACACCATTTGGTTCCAGGCCAGTTTGTAGCATTTCTGCTTCATAAACAGGCAGATGTCGTTAAATGATTTCTGGAAAAAAAGGCTGCAAATGGCCAAAGTTGTTTTGCTGTAGTGAATCTTGGAAGTACTTAAAGTCAGTGTTGCTGTCTTAAACTTAATCCTGGCTTAAATGTTTAAGCCAAGATTAATCAATATGTTTAATGCATGTTAAGAGAATAAAACAGCAATCTAAGCCTTGGAGCAACCTGAAGTTTTGCTGAAAGGCTTAATGGTAGATGAAGGTTCAAACCTGCAACGTTTTGGTTACCAGTTAACCACCAGGCCATACCTCCTTTATGTTAAAAGCTGTGTTCAAGTGATTTATTCACGTTGCATCATATTTTCTTGTAATTCTCTTGGTTTGGGTTACACTGGGTTGCATGTGAAACAAATCCAGCCAATTATAGTCTAATCCATGCACTTATAATTGGGGTTTACAATTCAAATTCAGAAAAATACAGGACATTTTTTTACAGCTTACTGCCAGTGTGATGTTTATTTTTTATTTATTGTGACAGAAGTGAACTTTAAGTGGCATAGATGTCACACAGGCTAAAATCAATGCCCTGCTAAGACTGACCTTCTTGTTTCTGTGTGTGTGTTCAGCTGAAGAAAATAGGGGGCGGAGGGTTCGGGGAGATATACGAAGCCTATGACCTGTTGACACGAGAGAATGTGGCTCTAAAGGTGGAATCTGCCCAACAGCCAAAACAAGTGCTAAAGATGGAGGTCGCTGTACTAAAAAAACTACAAGGTGAGGATTTATAAAACATGTGTAATATTACATTTATTCTTTTGGAGTTTTGCCTGATATTAGAAAAGAGAAAGTACCGGAGAAAGTACCGGATAATAGAGGGAGAACAGAACCAAGACATGACGCAGGCCACCCTCGAACCCGTGTTCCTATAAGCAACACACTGAGCTCGCTAATTATTGGAACAATGCTAATATTTTCTTTACATCAGTTCTGTGTTTATGTAGATTGCATTGCTTAGTGCCCTTATGTGAAATATGTGACAGTTTGTCTAATAAAATGCCAGTTATGGTGGTTTCAGACGTGCACATATGAAACACAGAAACACACAGTGACTTTCATGCTTGTCAGTTTGACTCAGTTTGTGGTTCAGACACACAACTGGGAGCCTGAGAGTAATGAGCGTGAAGAACTAGAGGAAGTAGAGATCACCTCTCTCTCTCTCTCTCTCTCTCTCTCTCTCTCTCATTCTCTCACTCTTTCTGCCTTTATAACCTTGATGGAGGACATGCTTGAGAATTTGAAATGCCCCTTTGTCACCATCTCTTTCTGTACCTGCTCGCTAAATGTGTATGTGTGTGTGAGTGAGAGTGTGTGTGAAAGGATGTGTCTGTATCTACACTTCTCATCACAAGAGAAATGTCGAATGCAATATCTGTGACACATATGTTATATCAGTAACATTATTGTGTTTATTTCTTTCATGCAGGAAAGAATCATGTTTGTAAATTCATTGGCTGTGGAAGAAATGACAAGTTCAATTACGTTGTCATGCAGCTGCAGGTACGGCTGGAATTTTAATTCTGTTTGTGTGTGGGGGGTGGGCAAGAAACTGCAGTTGAGTCTCTCTGCCTCTGATGTCTCTCTCTCTCTCACTCTCTGTGTGTGTGTAGGGAAGAAATCTGGCTGATTTGAGGAGAAGTCAGCCTAGAGGGACGTTCAGTATGAGTACGACTCTACGGTTAGGGAAACAGATCCTGGAGGCAATTGAAGCAATTCACTCTGTGGGCTTCCTGCACAGAGATATTAAACCTGTACGTCTCCTGTTACCATCTATTCTGTTCTGTTACAGGCTGTTCTGTTCTGATTCAATCTGTGTTATTACATGAACTGTTCTGTTACAATCTGCTGATGAGTTTGTTACAATTTAGCTAATGTTTCCTGTGGAGCATTGTGTTAGCAGTGTGATTTCCAGGGAACACACATACTGAATAAATGTACTGGGAGTCACTGGGTGTCAAAAGTGTCTTTCAAATGCATAAATGTACTGTCTATGTACTATGCCTCACACACAGCTCATTGGTTCTTTGTCCCTCTCCTGTTTCATGTTAGTCTAACTTTGCCATGGGCCGGTTGCCGTCCACTTGTAGAAAGTGCTACATGCTGGACTTTGGTTTAGCGCGGCAATACACAAATACAAACGGGGAGGTGCGACCGGTGGGTATTGCATTGCTTTTGCTTCTGACTCTGATTTATAGTGTCTCAGATTCTCTAGCTCAACAATGTTTACATTCATTTTTAATGAGGTTGTTTTCTTTAAAAGCAAAATAAAGTAGCAACATTTTTTTTATCACATTTATTGTTGCACATTTTGTTTCATGCATGTTCATGTTTAGCTTGCAATGTTTTTTGTTTGGGAAATTATTTATTTTAATGAATCTTATTATTTGTGTTTTGAATTCATTTTTACGTTTCATTTTTCTCAGTTTTGTTTTACAGTTCTGTTTTGGCTCTCATGTTGAATCGCATGCTTCCCCGCCACAGATGTTTGTCCCTGTTACCATAGCGACACTCATATCGTGAGTTTTCCAAAATCAGCCTCCTACTTATTTCCAGAAGGTTCCTAGAAGTGACCCACACATCTTATATAGTTGTGCCCTTAAATGTAAAGCCCTTTATATATGAGCCACAGCATCTTATACCTGCATCCCTCAGTTCCTGTTTATGTAAGAGACTCAGTTAGTCTGAGCTGCTGTTTCTGGTTCCTCTTCCACCCTTATTTTGTGTTTGTATTTATTCCAATCTAACGCTGAAGTAAAATTTCTAACACTGAAATATAAAATCCTCTGCATGTTCTCCTTTAGCCAAGGACGGTGGCAGGGTTCAGAGGAACGGTTCGCTACGCTTCCATCAACGCTCATAAAAACAAGGTAATACACATGTTTTTACATACAGGGACCAAATAACTGCGTTTTAATAGGTGTACTCAGTAATTCTAAATTTCAAGATGGCTGCCATATTGACATGAAACATACAGTCAAAAAAGTTAAACAGTCAATAAAGTCATAAAGTCATTTTTTACTTAAGCCTCTGATTATTAGTTTTTAACATCTGTATTAAATTTTAAATCTTAACAGGAAATGGGCCGTCATGATGATTTATGGTCGTTGTTTTATATGCTGGTGGAGTTTACGGTTGGACAGTTACCATGGCGTAAGATAAAGGATAAGGTAAGACACATATATTACTGTCACATTAGCCAGGGACTGGAATCGAATTAAATGAATTATCACCGGCTATATTCTGTCTTAAGAGCTTTTGCCTTAAATATTTAAGGCCTTCAGAGTTTTTTACCAGTAATTGTTTCTGTAATGTATGTGTGTGTGATAAACAGGAGCAGGTGGGGCAGATTAAAGAACGTTATGAGCACAGGATGCTGTTAAAACACATGCCCGCTGAGTTTCATATCTTTTATGACCATGTGGTGGATTTAGATTACTTCACCAAACCGGATTATCAGGTACATCATGTTCACACACACACACCAAAACACCTCAGAAGTGCTTTCCAAAGTTAAGCTAGGATTTCTTTCTCCATTCTGTAGTTGCTAATGTCAGTATTTGAGAACAGCATGAAGGAGAGGGTGATAACTGAGAATGAGCCGTATGACTGGGAAAAATCTGGAAACGATACAGCCCTCCCCACTAGCACACCACCGCAACAAAACACCCGGCAAACTGCAGCCATTGTGGGGTAAGAGTATATGTGTGACTAGACCTTCTGGAACTTTGAATGGATTGTGAAGTCACTCTGGATTGACTCTGGATTGTCCCTCAGGGTAGTGAATGTGACACCGGTTCCTGGGGAGTTACCGAGGGAGAACACTGATGATGTTCTGCAGGATGAACACCTGAGTGACCAAGAGAACGCTCCACCTGGTTTGATACCCAGCAGGCCTTGTGACCCCACACCAGCACCACCTGCTGGTGAAGGATGGGCCGAAACTGACTTCAACCGTAATAAACTCCGGATCAGCATCAGTAAGGTACAATTTTTATCTATTTGAAATTGCAGTCAGTACGGTTGGATGTGGTCACACAAGATTGCATAATTCGTAAAATATGGCTTTCCCTCCCAGACGCAGGTAGCAGCGGAGGGGGAGGAGCCTGCTGGAGGGGTGCGGTCCGTCTCTCCGGGGAGGGGTGGGGAAGCAGATGTGCAGCCCCGCCCTCCAAGGTACCGGAGAGTCAACAGTCCAGAATCAGACCATCTGTCTGCGGCAGAGGATAGAGGAGATGGTGCAGATAAACGGTGAGAATGTGTGCTTTATATATCACTCTGTCCCTCTGGCTGACATTTTACTGTTTAAAGGTCACACAACCCAGAGAAAAGATTTTGTTGGGTATTATAAGATTCAGCTTTGACATTTAAGGCTGCATTTGTATATTTAATGAAAGGAAAGTTCATTTCCTGTATATACACAAAACGTATTATGGGCAGCGTAATAATAGCGTTTCATCATAACAGCTTGGCATGTTAAATGACATTTTGCATTAACAGGACTGCTATGGACTAAGAGGATCTGAATATCTGATCTTATTGTTATTAATTTAGTAATTATGAAATCATGCACGTCAGATCATATCACGTTTATTAATGACCTGATCCGATAGCATGGGCATGCCAAGCTGTTTTTTTAAATGTGCTGTTTTCCGTTTGATCCCGTGGCTTAGTCTTGTATTTTGTAATAGCTCTCGCTTGGATATGCTGGGTTCTCCATCCAGACACGTCTACTCTTCCCAGCCTGCTCAGATGCTCTCCTTAGACCCTGGGCAGGGAGAGCGACTGGCTGGTGGTCGCCATGATGTCTCTGCAGATGGTGACCAAGAGGCCCACAGCAACGCCTTCATCCGCTCGGTCCCGCTGGCAGAAGAAGAGGACTTTGACAGCAGAGAGTGGGTGATGATCGATAAAGAAACAGAGCTGAAGGACTTCCATCCTGGGGCAGAACCCACCACCTCAGGCACCACGGATGAGGAACCAGAGGAATTAAGACCTCTTGAGGACCACGAGGAGAGGAGAAGGAGAGGAGGGGGCCATGGGATGGGCGGAGCTGAAGCTGTGGTACGACCCAAAACTCAACGTGGGATGATGATGGTAGCAGAGGAAGAGGGGGCAGGGCCAAGCCCCGCCCATTCACCTTGTCACTCATTGCCTCATACCTGTCCAAGAAGGAGGGAGTCTGAGCCATTTGGACCCGATGGGCCGGTAAGTGTACACCTTGATGTTTGAATGTTTGCGTGAGGTCTTTGCTTAAATCATGAATATACTTGGGAGGCCATAACTAAAATGTTGAAAATAAGACCAGGTTTAAGGCCAAGACGAAAGCCTGGATTTCTGTAAAATGTTGTACTGCATGAAGGATTAAGAGTCCATCTTAAAAATCACATTATCACATACAGACCAATGAAGTGCATTAATCCTTGTTATCATTTAAAGCTTTTCAGCGAAAGACTTTGATGTTACTGAGTACCCAACACCCTTCCAAATCTATGTACACTCACATAGATTTAAACGTTACTTTGTGGTTTGTAATTTGTTATATGTTTCTTGTTTATGTGGTTTCGTTCCATCTATATGAGCATCAGTCGCACATTGTGGCTTAATTTAAGGCTTAATAGCACAATTCACATGGCCAGATAAACAGCTAGGAATTCTATTGTAAAACAAAGTATAAAGTTGAACAATATTTTCCATTTATCAGATTTTTTTTTAATAATGAGTGTGTTCTATATTGTTGATACAATCATAGCTAAAGCATGGCTTTCAGTTAGTGATTTACTACTTAGTAAAAACTTTCAGCTAAGATGTTGTCGACACTAAATAAACACAAAATGTAAGCTAAATATGTCATAATTATATCCCCAGGTCTGTGTTAGATCAAGGGAAGTTTGTATTGTTCACACAGTATACAAGCATTTTTTTTGCTGCCTTGCTGTTAAATGCTTTTGTATACTGTTTGTTTTAATGACAGTAAAGTTAATCACAGAGATTATAATTAGCATACATTGTGTTTGTTCGCACCCTTTTATGTCTGTGTTGTGTGTTTGTAATCTTGTGCATATGTGCTGTGTTGGTGTGCTTATTTTTTAAATTCAATAGATGCGCGTGTGTGTGTGCATGTGTGTGTCTTCACACTCCAAAACTCACAGCCAAGCCTAGTTTGCTCATTGGTCATGCAGGGGTCTGTGTGCACACGCTGGTAGCCTCACAACATGTAGAACATACACAGATTCTCAGATGTAAAATAAAGCCTGTCTTTGGCATTCAGAGAGATGTGGGCTGGTCTTGTCCTCTTACCGAGTTACAGCACATCTATGTGTTGAAACCACTCATTTATAATAATGTTTCGTTATCTCTTGTGTTTTATTAGTGTGTTTTTGTGTGTGTTCTGGGGCAGCATCACACACAATCTCAGACAAAAACACGCCCATGATAGCGTTTTGTTAACACTTCGCGTTTTAGTTTTTCCTCAGCCTGATTCCTCTTTTCCTCCGCTCTTATTGGTCTTTTTCAGTTGGAGGAGGACAGGCCACACCCACATCACTCATTCCCGAGGCCCGCCCATTTGAGAAGACTGGCGTCGTATGTGTTTACCTCCACTACCATGGACACGGAGGCCTTCCCCCACGACCCCGCCCTCGGGGGAGCGGCCATTCAGCGTAGCCGTTCGGCTGAAAGCAGCCCCGCCCACCGACACGCCCATCGCAGACACATGCCCCTGTTGCCAGGCAACCCCAGAGCCCGGCATTCTGTACTCAATCTGCCACGCTTACACATTCAGCAAATGCTGGCCAAACTTATGAACAAGACGTGATTTTTCCCCCCCATCCTCAACACACACTTGTGTTTAACAGAGGGGGAGCGCGTCATAAACTTTTGTGCCCATAGATAAAAAAAATCAATACAGACACTTGGGCAATAATCTTGGTCTGTGACAGTGAGACACGTGTGTATGTGTGTGTGTGCATTTGTCTACATTTGTGTGTGTGTGCGAGATATGAGATGCTTTCCAGCTAAAATTGAATATCTAAAATTAAGCACTTGTGAAGAGCGATACATTATATTTTATTCTACATAAAAGCAATTCTGTAGAATGCTGTAAAATGTATTCACTTACAGAGACACTATAAGCGTAAATGCTAAGATAAAACCACATTTCCTTGTGAAATGGAGGATATTAAACCTGCTGGTGTTCAGTGGGATGAACACGCTGAATACAGTGATAGAAATATCTTTCCGTTGACAGCTCTTATCTCTGTTCAGACATGCAGATTTGAGCTCTTGCAAAACGAGTGAATCCTTTTAAAAACCAAATTGGATTTGAGTGCAGTGTAAACAATTGAGTGCATTGTAAACAGTCTTAGTTTAACACTGTCTCTGTAAGTGGATTGAGTGGGATGCAGGCTGGATGGTTTGATTGTGTTTTTAGCTTTGAATGTCATTGAGTATTAATGAATGTTGGCCAAAAGCAGACATAACCAAAATTAAAAGGATGTGTGTGTGTGTGGTTCTGCTGTTCCCTGCGTAAAGGGGACCAAATAATAGTAATATCAGTGCATTTTAACCATGCGGGGACATTCTTAGGTACAGAATGAGCTTTTTTTTTAAATTGTGTTTTCTGTGATGGTTAGTTTTAGAAATTTGGTTAGTACAGGGGGATATAAATAGTTTTACAGTTTAAAAACACATTACATCTAAGGAATGTCCCCATTAAGTGTGTGTGTTTATATGTGTGTGTGTGTGTGTGTATGTGTGCGCGCTTGCGAGTGTTGTCTCTGTTACAGAGGACACTGCAAGGACAGAGAATGCTTGCTAAGCAATTGTTTTTGCACAGTCCATTTACATCAATATGATCTCAGCAGTTATAGCATATATAGAACCTGTCAAATACCACAACACACCTCCGGGCAGAATGAATGGCTTTCCTAAGCAAGCATGACAGAATGTGGATTGATAGATCTGTCCATATGAATTCTTATAGACCTTTTTCTTATCCTATGGAAAATAGGACTGTCAGATGAACATACAGCCTGTATATTCTGCATTGATCTTCTGGAATTCTGGTATTCCAGGGAATTCTGGTATTCCAGGGAATTCTGGCATTTCAAAGACAGTATTTTAGCTTTATGGAAAAGAAAATGAGCATGTACCCAGCTAACAAATTGTAAGAACGTTTTTCTAACATTTCCATTAAGTAACACAAACGTTTGAAATGGTATTCTGAAAGTTGTAGGAATGTCCAAAATATCCAGTTTTTTAAATGTCGTATTAACGTTATAGCTTGGTTATAGGAACGTCATTTAAACTTAATATTCTGTAACATTTTCAAAACATTCCACTATCAAATTAAGTATGGCAAAAATTTCTACTAATGTTACTGCGAGAGCATTTCTTGATAACTTTGGAAGAACTTTGAAATAACATTAGCCAGTGTTCTAAGAACGTTCCCTGTTAGCTGGGTAAGACATGAAAAGAGAGTTTTGTGCAAAAAGGGCCCAGTTTTGAGTATTAGGCCCACAATAAATAATTGTGATGTCACATTCGTCTTCCATATTAGCTATAGAAAAGATTATTTTGTCTGTCATAATTATTGTCTGTCAGTATAACAGAGATATATGCATTGTTTTCCACCACAGAGTTTGGGCTGTGTTAGAAAATCTGCTGTGATGAGGAACATTTATTACAGATGTCTGAGGATAGGAAAGACATTAGCACACATCCTCTATATTTCTGCAGTATAGATAAACTATATATAAAGTGCAATAGAGCTTAAGGCAATAGGTGTGTTATGAAAAGGCTGAGCCTCTTGATTTTGTCATGCATGCATTAGTGGGTTGCTATGCAGACATTTATTGTTTAGGAAACGAATGTTGCATATGTGTGGTCACTTGGTCATTGACTTCACACGATACTTGAGTATTTATAGTACTTATAGCTAAGTCACAGGAATCAAAGATCTAAGCTTAACACAAGCATTGGTGCATTGTGATGTCATCAAAAAACCCGCCCTACACCATAACCTAACCAATTGCATAACGCGATAAAGCAACGTGATATAAAGTCATAAATTACGTGTTTGTCTTATAGCCACAACTGGGAAAAAATGGAGTGACACAATGTTTTGTCATCAACTTAGTTTCTATTTCTATGCGGTGGTGTTGGGTAGCCCCACAGAACATTTGAACATTCAGTTTGTTCTGATTGGCTGTGATAGTTACATTGTCCTACATTTTTGCCTGTAGTGCAAACAGACAAATTTCTTATCACATGGCACCCGGATAGATTTTTCTTATGACACACAGGAAACATAGCTGTACGTGTTTTAATGTTTCACTTTAAAAATTTAAAAGATGCAAAAAGCTTGCAAAAGTTGCAGACCTTTTTCTTCAATTGTATTTTGCCTCACTGGGGCCA
The DNA here is from genome assembly GCA_036877545.1 of Yasuhikotakia modesta. Classification (NCBI taxonomy): domain Eukaryota; kingdom Metazoa; phylum Chordata; class Actinopteri; order Cypriniformes; family Botiidae; genus Yasuhikotakia; species Yasuhikotakia modesta. The sequence goes on along the minus strand of JBAJNP010000821.1, from coordinate 46,338 downwards.
AACAGCAAGAAACTCTGAGTGGCTAAAAGGCTTTTAGGTTTAGCTCCTGTTGGTTCCTGGTCTCTGTGCTGCTTTGAGTGTTTTAATGTATTTTGCACCAATCACTGTTAATCTGGAGTCACTCATGTACTGTAACGTTTGAGTCTGTAGTGTGAACAGTGTCAGATAGCTGATCCAAATGTCTTCCTTATCGAGAGGATGAATGCTGACTGATAATGTAATGCTGTAAAAACACAATAGTAACCTAACGTAATATTTTTCCTCAATATAAGCTAATAGATTTGTGGGTCCCAGAGATTACTGTGGTCATATCACATTTTATTCTTGGAAATATGTGTATACTTTTAATTAGTTCACTTCTTTTTGTGAAGAGAATTGGTCTGAACGAGGAATGTTTGCACACTGGTATAGATTCAAATTGTGTTCAAATATGGGTTTGCACAATGTGAGTTAATCAGTTCATATTTTGAGAAATTGTAATTTAATATTTCTGTTACATATTTCTCTCTTACATGTCCAGTCTAAATTCTGTTATTTAAAGAATTTGTAAATAATCTCATCCAGGACTTGTAAATCTTTTACAACATTCCCTGCAGAACCATGTGTAGCTTATTTCATTATTCACTCGGTCCAAACGCTGTAGAAATAGCTTTTAATTGCAGTACTGCTTCATACCATTCAACATTCATGATCTCACTTCCTGTCTCTAACTGGGTCAAACTCCAGCTTGTCAAAACCCCCCAAAGATAAACTTCACAAGGTTTATTTATCCCCACTGAAGCAGTCAGGTTCAGCCATAACTGGAAAGTATTTGTACTGAGAAAACACAGAATAAAAACTTTTTTAAACAAATCTGTTTAGGAACATTTTGGCAAGCCTAAATCTAACATTTGTGGATTGTTAAAGAATCTAAATTTATATCATGCACTGGACTTTTTATTGCTATTAAGGTTAGTCATTAACTGATCCCAGACCTGCCGATAGAAACATTATGTGAATCAGGGTCAACCTTTAAAAGCAGCCTTTCACAGTGTAGCTTTTATAGTGCAATAAACACTATATAGACTTGTACAGTTGACTTGTTATTTAGGCTTTTGTAAATTGTAACACTTTGGACAAATATTGGGACGTGCAGCTGTATTAACATTCCTCTGTCTCATACGCTCTGTGTGTGTCCGTCATGCTGTATATACTGTTGGCTGAGCACTGTCTTGAGTCTACACTTGAAATCACAAACGGGCTAAATCGTTTAAAAAAGAAGAGAGCAAACATTACACTGTAAAATGGACTTTTGTGCCTTTTTAACCATGTATTTCATTCTAAAAGACAATCCTGCAAAGCTTGTATACAACCAAATCACAAGTAAACTGAAAAATCTGAAAAATGGCTGAAGAGTCGTCTTGTCTCTCACGGTGTGCAGTGCATGATGGGAAATTGTTTTAAAGTGTTGGTAAGCAATGTTAGCATTTCTGGGACCAGGTTCTAACCTTGCATGTTCTGCTTTAACTATTGCACTCCCAGTTTAGATAATACATAATTCTGTAATATTTAGATTTCTACACTTCTAAATTGTCTGCAGTATTAAAGATATTTTATGAATGCCTTTACAAAAAGGCTAGTAACAGCTAGCTAGCTTTGAAGCATAAGATCCCACCCTTCATTCAAAGCCACGCCTCCTCCAATACACAGGAATGCATTTAAAGTTTGACAAGTAAGAAAGACATGCACATTGCATATGGGCTGTTTGCAATGATTGAATGAACATTTTAACCTCTATATAATTATAACCTCTTTAAATAAATATAATCTACTTATACTATTTTCCTCTTTTCTGATATGGTTGCAGGAGATCGCAGTGGATGAATGCGTGCCCACCACCTCTTACCCCCGTCTGAAGCGAGTGGACTTTGTGTCTGGTGTCTTGATGTTCGATGACATGGGAGAGGAGGGTGCGAAAACAGGAGGCTCTGGCAGCAGCGGAAGCCCTCGTAGCAGTGACGGAAGCCCAGAGGGCGCTGCATCCACCCTGCTCGCCCCCGCGCACAAGGATCATGACCAGGAAGAGGGTTCGCGCACGCTGGTGCTGGTCTCCGCCGGGAATGGACAGGTTTCTCCTGGAGATGGGCAGGGTACCCTCGCTGCATTGACTCCGCAGGGAGAACGACCTATACCAGAGGAATCGGAACCCGGGACGCTGTCCTCTGTCATTAGGTCAGAACCCAGGCCTATTGCAATGACAAACGCAGCTGTGATCACCGGAGGCTCTTCCTCACCTCCGTTCACCAAGGTGGAGCGCACTTTCATCCACATCGCTGAGACGACACACCTCAACGTCATGACAACCAGACAGCGTCACCCTGGATTCGAGGAAGCGGTGTCAGCTGAGCGTGAGGAATCGAGTGGAGAGAAAGAACTGAAGGAAGAAGAACAAAAAGGAGAGGAACAGAAGATGCATGGCGATGGGATTGCACTGGAAAGGGAGGATGAAAACAGGAAGGAGGAAGAAAAAGAGCCCAATGAAAAGATAAAGGCAGAGAGTGAAGCTGGAGAGGAGGCAAAGATTGGGTCACATGACCTGCCAGGGACTATAGCGATTGATCCTGATGAGGTAAACACCACAGAAATCAAACTGGAAGTGAGACCAGATAGTGTGACACCAGTAGTAGAGCAGCCAATGGAACAAGAGCAGGAGGAGTGCCCCTCTTTGACACCAGAACTAAATAAAGATGCAGAGGTAGAAGATCAGATGGGTTTGTCTCCACAGGAGGCAGATTTACCCAATCAAAAGCCAGAGTCAAGCACACAGCCACACCCACAGAGGCGGAGCCGTATACCTGTGCTTGTGTCAGAAGATGAAACTGGCTCAGACAAGTCATCACAGACAAGTCAGGAACAGTTGCAACGAATTCGCAAAAGCCACCATCAATACCTCGCCCGCCTGGTTCTGGAGCGCAAACAGACACAACTTGTTCGTTCTCGGTCAGCCTCATCACGCTCCCCAACACTCTCAACAACTGCATCTGAGGATGAAACTAACCAATCAGATGACTCCGCTAGACGGGACACAGGAAGTGAAGGGCAAATTAGGAGCAGGATCCCCCGGCCAGTCACATTCATAAGAGGGATTTCTGACCAATCAGGCATGATGCTCCCACAAACCCAGAGATCTGTGTCTTTCATTCAGTACAGGTGGGAGAAGCAGCATTTATGTAGAACCACACACACACAACATGCACTTTGTGCACCAAATACAGTGCATGAATAAACTTTTAAGGAAAGCATTTAATGAAAAATTTAAACATTATCCACGTTTATTCATTAAGCTTTAGCTTTTAATTGATAATATTAATATTGAAAACTAATTCTTCTTGATTTTATGACAACTGACAACAAAATATATAAATTAAATTTACATAATTATGCATAAAGATTTCATACTATGCTGTTATATCTTTATCTGACTCATATCTATATATGAATTTAATAACTCATTGTTTCCTCACCCCAACAGAAGCAACAATTCTCTCAACCCCCGGATACAAAAATCTGCAAGTCTGCACACAAACATCCATCAGCAACAGCAAAAACCTCAGCTCCGCCCCTCTAAAACACTCCCACCTCAGTCTCCGTCCTCAGGCCCATCTTACTCACTAGGAAGTAGGACCGCCACACGTACCGTTCCTCGTACCTCAGCTCCCAACGCCACCCGAAGCGTTAGCACCTCCCCTCGCAGTTACCCCACCCCTCGCACCGACAGCCCGTCACCTCAGCGCTTCCGCCGACAGCCGGCAGCCAATGAAACGCCAAGACCGTCTCAGCAGCCCAGACCTCCCTGCCCGTCACAGTCCAAACCCAAACCTCAGGACTCCGCCTCCAAAAAGAGCAAACCATCAACACCATCTCAGAAAGGAAAAAAAGAATCAGTGGAATCAAAGACGAAAGCAAGATAATTGCAGTGTGTTAAATCAGGACCTTATTTCTCCGTTCTTCTCTAGTTTTCTTCTCATCCACAGCTTCATCATGTAGGACCTGCTAGAACATAACAGTCACTCTCCAAGTAATCAATGTTGGACAGAACATCTCATGAACCACAACAATCTCAACCAAATGACAGACCTGTTCCTTCTTCAGCCAAGAAGGACCGCAGCAGCTGCTTAAATACCTCTGATGAGGAAAACCTCTGACCTTTACACACCTACACAGTGAGTGTAGAGGAGTGTGTGTGGGTAAGTTATCATGAATGAAGTGTGTCGGACAGATGAACACACCTCATATGCCTTAAACCTGCAAAGGAAATTATTGCTGCCATCACTACAAGGCTTCCACAGGCTGTATCCTCCTGTTAACAATAACCTCCAGTTATACAATCAATCACATCATATGCGTTACAGTTCTGGTTTATTGTGGCTTTTTCTGTTCAGCTTCATTCTTTCAGTGGTCAGTGGTCTGATAACATTACTGCAGGTAAACACATACACACGCCATTCATTTATTGAAATGAAGATTAGGAAATATGTTTGACCAACATTACAATATCAGAGTCTTAAAAATGATAGCTTTAATTAAAACCTGAACGTTTTGAAAGTTTACTATATTCTTATTTAATTTGTCAGTGTTTGGCACAGCCTTTGAACCAATTGCAGTGTGCTAAAACTTATTTATCCCAGTAATAACAATAATAAATATATTTAATATATACACAAAACTATGGCAACTGACTTTGCTGCTACAATTTGATGTCAATCATATAATCATCTTGGCCCCTCCCACCATGTTTGATTCTTCTCTTTCTGATTGGGTCAGTCCATCTGTGACACTTCTGAATTTCTTTCTTAAAGCTGCAATCCATCTGACTTTCTTTGGTTAAAAATAAACAAAATCAACAACAGATCAGTTTTTTATCAATAGATTAGTGTTTTCTTACCCTGATTCACAATGGAAATGGGTCAAACAGGACGTATGTAAAGTAACCTGCAATTTTATGTTTCAGACAGAGGTGGCAGTAGAGAGGTGGCAAATGTTATGAATTGCAGCTTTAATGAATCGCAGACCAGCAATGCTCCACTGGCATGCATTTGGATATGCTAATTTTCTTCTGTTATTGTCTTTTGCAAAACTGTACATAATATAAGCAGTACTTTTGAAAACAAATTTATATTTTTGTTCCAAAATAGAGGATAAGATTAATGAATGAAAATAGGACTTCATTGCAGGAATTTCATTGCAGCATTCTGATCTGTATGCAACTTTACAGCTTGAGAAATAAGATCAAGGATAAAAGTAGAATTTTCTTTGGTATGTAAAGGTTTTGCACGGGCACACAGAGGCGCGATCTGAGAATTTAAAGCAGGAAGCAGTATTGTGTAAAAACAGCATGTCTGTCATTTGTAAACGTAAGGTAGGATGTAAAATTTACAGAGTGCTGCGACTTCTGTTAAAGCGTGTGTCTGCAGCATGTATTCACGTGGATGTAGGTTGTCTGATGGATTTTAAATTAAGGTGCTATCTCAGAGTGTTTCTGCAAGCCTGCTTATTGTTTATTTTGTCCTGTGCTTGGATTAGAACCTAAAAATCTGCATAGACTGTCGCAGCAGAAACACGGGCTGTTATTTGTGCACACCGGCCAGTGTTATTTGTGAGTTCTGCATATGTGTGTGTGCGCACATTAACTTATAGGCTGAGTTTTGGACTAAAGAACCCATTGCAGAACCATTGCATGAAATAACAGGAAAATACGTTCTGCGGTATATGTTCCAGAATGTTCCACCTGTGACAACTCCCGAGGACTCTCTGTGCTCTTGACACCATCAACACAAGAGGAATGGAGACAAAATGCACTCTTTGGTGATATCTCTTCAGTGTGTTACTTTGTGCCCATAAACACAGAGAGAATTTGCATGAATGTGACTTCAATGAATTATGATTGACTAACTTGTACTAAAGAACAACCTTTCTGAGATATACACCTAAAATTTACCACAAATTATCAACAATGCCATTCAATAAAAAGATGTTTCATCAATGATTTGGTTTGTTTTCTTTTATCGAGACAAAAGCTGAGACAAAGCTAAAACACACAATCGATTTCAAAGTATAAGACATACTGTAATTTTTGTACATTTTGTTCAAAATATTAGAACACTGGTTTGTTGATGTTTAACTCAATATCAGATCTGAATGTTTTAAAGAGAAACCAGAACACTGTAATCGTCCCTGTGAATGATTCAAGAGTAAAGGGCAATGTTATGTCTATTAACATGTTACCCTTTCACTAAATCTAACCAACTGTTGAAACGCCTCCATTATAGGTTATTTAAAAGTTTAAATTCTGTGGCCTGACAGTAAAGCAACTAAGACTACTGCGTACAACATGTGCTAATTATTAAATAATGTTTAAGTGATTTCTGACATTCATTTTTGTGGTACAATGTTTACCACGTAACGGGGCAGTTGTGATCTACTGGTTAAGGAGTCAGGCTTGTAATCAGTATGTTGCTGGTTTGATTCAACTGAAGTGCCCTTAATATATAACAAATATAACATTTCTGTTATGGGCAAACATAACTGACAAAAAAATAGTAATTTAATAATAATTTACTGAGATGCAAATTGTTATGTGTCAGTTAATTGAAATTACAACAATTATAACGTCTGCTTTTGAGTTTGTAATTGTAGGAATCTGGGAGGAAGAGCGACTGAAATGTTTGAGGAGGAGCTTCGTTTAGTATTTATTTAAAAAGCACCATCTTGCTTTTAATCTCTGTTTCTGCTTATCAGCTGAGAACATCTGAGAAAGGTGAGTGTGTTTGACCTGTAAATAAAAATAACTTTTATTTTGCTGATAAAAGGCAAAGAAAGACTCCAGCAAATATAGTCACTCTCTGTTTTAATAGTGTGATTGTAGTTTTAAGTTTTTGAATCAACAATATCAGTGACTTGATCTCTCTTGTGGATTGTTTGTAGATTAATATTGGTTTATATTGTTACTGTTAGACTTTAATATAGAATGTCTATGCACCAAAAGTGTTGGTTCGTTTTTTATTCATTTGAAAAGGAAAAAAATGATACTTTGAGAAGAGAAGCAAATCAACCAATGAAAAAGTCAATATAATACAAATATAGAGTTTGCAGCACAATGCCATAATTTGAATAAAAATACTTTTCCGAGTGGTAACCAATATTGCATGTAAGTCCAGCTGGTGTGTGTCTCTACAGCTGTGTTCAGTGTTCAAACAGAGTTCTGTACCTCCTGCAGTCTAATGCCTGCTATGAGGCTAATGTAGGGTGAAGGAATGGATTTAAAAGAGTTTGTACTGGAACACAATGTTCCCCGGGTCACTGAGGTCACTTCAACAGCACAGTAACTGGAGTAAAAGACCCGTATTTGAATGCTTATGAAATCATTTAAACAATAATGAATTTTAATTAGTTTTTGTTATGTTTACATTAAATGTATATGTGTATATATAAAATTTACTTACTGTAAAGGTGTGTGCGTGTGTGCATGTGTGTGTGTGTTATACATATACAATACTAACAACATATATAATTTCCAGATCTATACATAAATATTCAAAGGATAACTTGTTTAATTACCTGTGTGGTCCAATAATTGACCATTAATGGATAACTGATTGCCTGATTGATTTTCCAGGTCAAGATGAAATTTGAGAGCATTCTGGCAGAGGCGAACGGGTTTGGGCGGTACCAGATCGCACTGGTCATGTTGCTGGTCATACCGCGCATCACAGTCCCGTGTCATTTCCTGTTGAACAACTTTATTGGTGCCATCCCGTCTCATCACTGTGACATCAGCTCTCTGGATACTGATGGGATCTTTGGGAATCTGAGTTTGGAGGAGAGACTGACTGTCAGTATTCCAGCACAGGAAGACGGGACTCCTGCCTCCTGTCACATGTTCTCCCAACCTCAGTTCCACCTGCTGTCAAATTCCTCCGGAATCACAGATTTATCTGTAGTTCAGTGTCAGAATGGATGGGAATATGATAACAGTACATTCATCTCCACTCTGGCCACACAGGTGAGGTCTCATGACTGTCAGTCTCTCTCTCTCTCTCTCTCTCTCTCTCTCTCACTCACTGACTCTCACATCCACTATTTTCTTTCAGTTTGACTTAGTTTGTGACAAGAAGGGACTGGCCAAAGCATCAACAACCATATTTTTTATGGGTGTCATGTTTGGAGCTGTGTTCTTTGGAGTGATCAGTGACAAGTAAGACAAATAGTTACAAAAACTGTTTAGCTGTTTTTACAGGTAAAGCTCTATTTGATATTTAATGATATTTGATTTTTTTTGTAGGTATGGCCGTAAAAATATGTTGCTGTTGTCCTACATCTTATCCATAGCGTTCAGTGTTGTTAGTGCTTTTTCCAGTAACTTCATCATGTTTGCTGCCTTCCGGTTTTTAACCGGACTTGCGCTGACGGGTATCAGCAACATTTCAGTTGTGCTCAGTAAGTCTTTATTTTCTCCTCCTTGTTTTAATATTACTTTCTCACCTTTTACATATATACTATTTGTTTGTGTTTTGTAGGTGTTGAGTGGGTGGACACTAAGCATCGCACATTTGTCGGGGTGTTTGGCAGTCTTTCCTGGGCTATAGGCAACATGCTACTGGCCGGATTTGCGTATCTGGTTACCGGTTGGAGGATGTTGATTATTACTGTGACTTCACCTCTTCTCCTCGCTGTTGCTACCTGGTGGTACGATAACAGCATTGCGTGCTGTGTTTGTCATGTCCTCTGCTCTGTCACAACCTTTCTCCCAGCTGGACAGATGTTTTCTCTCACTCACACAACAATAAATACACATTCAAGAATAACAACAAAACTCTGACATTAGTTAACACCAGAACCTCTCACAGATAACATACTTTGTACCTCATGTTATATTCTTACCACCTGTTTTAGACTATTGGCTTCTGTTTTTAATAAAGAAACAGAGTTATTCTTCTTCTTTTAATATTTCTCCGATGTAACCATTTGTGAATAAACCTGTGTGCTGACAGCCAGTCTACAGTGTGTTAAGAATGAATGTTGATTTTTCATAGGTGGATCCCTGAATCGGCCCGGTGGCTCATAGCCAATGGGAAGCCAGACAAAGCACTCAAGTATCTTGAGAAATGTGCATCGTTTAATGGGGAGCGAGACTTTACATCCCGGATCAAGCAAGAGGTATTCAGGGTTATTTTTTTGTACCATTGTGTTGCATTTCTGAGTCACCCTAATTTTAATAATATCATTAAAACAGCTTCTCTTTTCATCTCAGACTCTATCATCTGTGGTGTCTGTGGAAAACCCAGATCACAGTTATACCTATTTAGATTTAATCAAAACCCCAAAACTGAGGCGACTCGCTGTGCTTACAGGCATAGTGTGGTAAGTTTGCATGCATAGATCTGCTACTGTTACTAAGTCACTCTGAAATTTTTACAGCACGTTCCTCATCCTATATATGTAGGTACGGCGTTGCATCTACATACTATGGCATCAGCTTAAACGTCACCGGATTTGGACTCGACCCGTATCTGACGCATTTCATTTACGCAGCAATTGAGGTGCCTGCGAAATTCCTCATCTACTTCTGTCTCAACAAGGTCGGCCGCAGACTCTGTCAGTCTGGCACTCTGATACTCACAGGGTTGTGTATTCTCATCAACATCATCACACCTACAGGTTTGTGCTCTACTATCTACTGCTAAAATAGTACAAGTAGTACAGCAGTATGCTATTATGAACACACCCGCTGACTGAAAAAGAAACTTTGCTATAGTTACCTGTAATAATTTTCTCTTCTTTGTGCTTTGTGCCCTTTTACGTCAATATGGGTTTAGACTACTGGACGACCCGCACAGTAATCGCTGTGTTGGGTAAAGGGCTTTCAGAGGCCTCATTTACAACCGTGTTTCTCTACACCACAGAGCTCTATCCCACAGTTCTGAGGTCAGTTTCTACCACATTACCAAAAAGCACCATTACACCATTTTAAAAGCCACTGAGCTCCTTTTCTGAAAATGTCTGAACCTGTTTTTCACATCTATAGGCAGAACGGGCTTGGCTACACTAGTTTCGCAGCTCGACTGGGAGCCTCCATTTCTCCACTCATCATGCTTTTAGAAGACGTCCCAGAGATGATTTTCTGCACGTTGGCCATTTTTTCTGGTGTCATTGCTTGGCTTCTTCCTGAAACCTCCAACAGAAGGTTACCAGAAACCATAGAAGATATTGAAGGGGAATAGCTCAGCCTCACCGCAAGGTTTGGCTTGGAAAAGACTGAATCTCTGTCTGTAGACTGAATCTAGACATTTGTCTAGAAAAAGTGGCGACACTGATAATGGTGTGGAATAGTTTCCATTGGAATATGTCATTGAATGGTCTTTGTTGAACTTTTACTAATTTTAAACTAATGATTTGTGTTTTTATTATTTATTTATCCATAACAATGTGAGGTATGTCTTACACTACAGTAGCATTTAAAGATAAGAGAAAAAAATCTGTACTTGTAGGTCACATTGTTTAAAATCTGTTAATATAAATCTTATGGTTTTAGATGCCTGTTCCTTTAGATATCTAGACAAATGTGTTTCTTTGCTTTTCAGTAGAATTTGAACTGTATGTGTATATTTGGTTAGTCTTTATGTAGCAGTCTCTGTTCTGAAGAACAGCACCATGGACAGCACCCACCACACCAGCATTCGTATCAATGAACTGTATTATAGCACCACAGACAGCTCCAGTTTAACCTGACAATGACCTTTGTTAATAAATTGTAACATAGCCTCCTCAAACTGTCACCAAATACAGTATATGAAACAGTGTAGAAACATTATCTTGGCCATGGTCATGTAATTGTAAATAAAGATTTAAACCTGTATAGATCTCACAGGAATTTCAGTTCTGTTGGTTGTGTAATTATGGTGCCATAGAGTTGCCATTATGACTGCTAGCGCATCTGTGCTTAGATAAACTGGGTTGCAGGTACAAACAGGTGGGCACACTGGTTACAACTGGCATAGCTGTCCTAAGCTGTACCTTTATTCAGGTAAACAGAGGACAAAACTATCTGCATGTTTTCCATACAGAAAAACTATTGGATGAAAGTTAAGTTAAATACCTGTCCTCAAATTGTCTGTCACTTAATGAATGTTTTGAAAAGTGAAAAATTTAATGAATGTTTTAGCTATAAAACAATTATTTATAAGAATGTCACAATCAAGAAGTGACTGACATCTCAACTCACGTTGTAAATGTTTCACAGTTGCACTATCATTAATGTTTTTGTTAACACCAGCCTAACTGTTTGGCAGTCATTTATTTTGATGTCACAGTCATGTACTGTTATGTAATTCTTGCTAAAAGTTAAGAGGACCAGTTTAAAGTGCAGTGTGATTTATTTTAGGTTTGATTCCTATAAACAGTGTGGCTCTTAAATCTATTGAGTTTCTCTATACCACTGAGATACACCCAACCATCTGACAGTTAGTTGTTTACAGTTGTATGATTTGTATGATTTTCCTTCATACAAAATGAAAATGTTGTAATTTACTCCTAAATTTGTGTGACTGTCTTTGATCTGTGGAGCACAAATGTTCGATAAAACTGGCGGCTTCAGTCACCCTTTACTTTTATCGTGTTTAACCAAACACAACGAATGGTGACTGTGTTTCTAATCTTTTTATTTAGTTTGCGCAAAATAAACCAATAATTCACACAATAAAACAAACTGACTACAGGTTATGAACATTCCCTATTCTGATCGGTCAAAATTGACTGCTGCTCTTTTGAGAAGCTACATTTAAAAAAAAAATACAGATTATCTTTTATTTTTAATCTAAAATGCAAAGTTTCAACCAGAAGGTTTAATTATTGCTAAATGTTCAGACATCCACTGTTAACCATTTTCTACCTTTGGATTGTTGTATCTGTAATAAAACAATCCACAGAACCGGTGGGTGAGCTTTTCTCCACCGGACCCAGAGCAGCCAGCAGATCAGAGCACAAAGATGAAGTTTGAAGATCTTCTTTCAGAGATTGATGGATTCGGACGATTCCAGATAATGGTCTTGATCATCAATTTCCTTGGACGGTTAAGTCTCGGGTGTCATTTCCTGTTAAGCAACTTTATCGCTGCTATTCCATCTCATCACTGTGACATCAGCTCTTTGGATACTGATGGGATCTTTGGGAATCTGAGTTTGGAGGAGAGACTGACTGTCAGTATTCCAGCACAGGAAGACGGGACTCCTGCCTCCTGTCACATGTTCTCCCAACCTCAGTTCCACCTGCTGTTCAATTCCTCTGGAATCACAGAGTTTGCTGTAGTTCAGTGTCAGAATGGATGGGAATATGATAACAGTACATTCATCTCCACTCTGGCCACACAGGTGAGTGTTTACGGATCTATCCATCTCTTTGGAAAATGCATGAAATCATCTTTTGCTTACACACTTTTCTCCGGCTGTGTTCTAATTCACTCTCTGTCTGTCTTCTAGTGGGATCTAGTGTGTGACAAAAGAGCAATGAACAAATTAACAACCACCATCTTCTTCATTGGCGTCATGTTTGGAGCAGCTGCTTTTGGAAGCCTGAGTACGATGTTAGTCAAATAAATCTGTAGATTCATTAAAACTAGTTAGGGGTAAAATTAATGTTAGCTTGTTAACATTATGCAGTTATAGTAAATGTGCAAAGCTGGTGACAATTCTTTTCTGCACTTTTTTCACTTAAATGCAAACATGTCTTTAAACAGATTTGGTCGTAAGCCGATGCTTCTGGTGTCGTATGTATCAGGAATGAGTTTTGCAGTGGCCAGTGCATTCTCCTCTTCCTTCATCATGTTTGCAGTGCTGAGATTTCTCACTGGATTTACCATCACTGGCATTGTCATCATTTCTTCTGTACTCAGTGAGAAACACTGTTTTTTTTCATCAGCTTTTCTATAGCTCAAATAAGCTCAGTGCCAAAGTCATGGGTTTGATTCCTAGAAAATGAACACATATTTATTTCAGTATCATTCTGTCTCAGTTCTTTTATTGCACTCTTTAAATTAGTTTTCTAATTTGGTGTTTAGATATTACAAATCAGTGTGGCTCTAAAAACAGTGTTGCTAAGTGTTGCTCGTACTATATGCATTTTGAATCAGATGTGGAGTGGGTGGGCATCGAGCACAGGAGACTGGTGGGGGTGGTTGACTGCATATCCTGGACATTTGCCACCATGTGTTTAGCATTGATTGCGTACTGCGTCAGAGACTGGAGATGGCTGACCATTGCTACCTCATTGCCCATCATTATTTCCATTATTATGTGGTGGTGAGTTCAAATAAGTCCTAAGCAAAATCATAGAAGCACAGTGCAGTATATCAGTTTGCATGAATGACACATCATATTCATGTACAATGTGTTACTGTAGCTCAGTTGGTAGAAACTGATACATGTACACACTGAATACACTGTAAGACTGTCATCTGTCAAATGCATAAATTGTAGGGCTATAATTATAGGTGGGTTCCTGAATCTGCCCGCTGGCTGATTGCTAATGGGAAGGTGGAAAAAGCACATTATTATCTTCATAAATGTGCTGCTATGAACCACAAAGAGGAAGCTATGGCCGGGATAAAAGCTGAGGTGAGAGAATTCATATTCATTTACAGAATTAAATGCCAACTAGGGTTGGTCAATAGTTACATAATTCATAACATATTCATGATGATGGTGATGGTGACTTCAACTTTTTACATATTGTCCAGCCACATTTTTACATGATCTACAGTTTTTTTTTTTTGCTGCTTTTACTTCATTATAATTTAGATGCTTTGCTAACACACAGCCAAAGACATATTTGTTCCTCTCTTTTTCTGTAGCAACTGGCTAAGATCATAGTTACTGATGGAAAAAACAGAAAATATTCGTACCTAGACCTGGTCAAAACTCCTAAGATGAGGAGACTGGCTTTACTCACAGGAATTACCTGGTGTGTAACAAACTCTTAAATGAATTTGACACATAAAACCTGAATTTATTGCTAATTAGTTTTTTCCCTTCTGTCAGGTTTTCAGTTGCCACTGTTTCCTATGGAATAAGCTTTAACATCACTGGTTTTGGGCTAAACATGTACTTGACTCAGTTTGTATACGGAGCCATTGAGATTCCAGCTAAACTGAGCATCTATTATCTACTGGAGAAGTTTGGAAGATGCAAAACAGAAGCTGGATCTCTGCTATTGGTTGGAATCTGCCTTATGATTAATATATTCATACCCAGAGGTGAGAGACCTACAGCTCACCAGAGAACAATTTTAGGCTGTGAAAACATTTCCACAAACGTTCCTATTAAGTAACAAAAATGTTAAAAATGCTTTTTGAAAATGTTCAAACATATAATTTTTAGATGCCTTATTAATGTTATTGTACAAGAAAATTATTTTAATGTTTTTATTCTATCCACTAACAACTTAAGAGAAATGCATTTGATATATATATAGAGAGAGAGAGAGAGATTCATGTTCTGAGAAAGTTCCCTGTTAGCTGATTTTTTCACAGATAAAGGATATGGTCAGTTTCCCTCTTTGTTAAACTTATATGTTAAACTTATATCTTATATCTTGTACCCTAACATATGATTTAATGCTACTGTGATGTAATGTTTCTCTGTGCCACTCAGATAAGACAGTTGCTCGTACAGTGATAGCGGTGCTGGGAAGAGGTTTCTCTGGTACATCATTCGGCACAATCATTTTGTTCAGCTCTGAGCTTTATCCAACTGTTGTCAGGTATGGATCTATCCCTACAAGCCAGTGTATCCCTAGAAGCCAGTGTAATTTAACATTAATCCTATTTAGCAACGTTGTGCTCATGTTGCGCTTTTTGGACTCACACCGACACCTAGTGGCAGAAAAGCAGTATGACGGGGAATCAAAAAGTTTATAGCCGTAATCTGTAACTTTTTTGGGTTAAAAATGAACAGGAAAAAATCTATTACTAAACAATACATGACAAATCAGTTTTTTTAAAAAAAAAAAACCTTAGTCTCCTTACTTTCGCTACGACAGGTTTATAATAATGGTTTATTATTTAATCTTTTGCGTATGATTTCCCTGGAAATGCCATTTTTGCTTTATTTCACTTCAACGTAAGAATGAAAAGCACATAAAGACACTTGCAATGTTATGTTTCAAACAAACGTGGTGGTAGAGAGGCGAGTTTTAAAGATACTGATGCCATTATAAAATAACACTGGATTTGCAGCCGGTCAGTTTATACCTGTTGTGCTGCCTATAGGCAGAATGGGATGGGCTATAACTCGTTCCTGGCTCGTTTGGGTGTGTCTGTGGCTCCTCTGATCCTGCTGTTGGACGATACATCCAGTAACGTCATCCTGTCTTGTCTTTCACTGTGTGCTGCACTGGTGGCATATCAACTACCTGAAACACGGGACAAGTGTCTGCCTGAGACTATAGATGACATTGAGGGAACCAGGTAACTATATGCTTTAGGTTCTTCTACATTTCTTAGTATAGAAATTGCATATATATATATATATATTATATATACACATATGTATGCATTTGCTATGCACACCCACACATTAATAGCCTTTTGTAGCGTGTGTGTGTGTGTGTGTGTGTGTGTGTGTGTGTGTGACTGTGTGTGTGTGTGTTCACAAACAATGTTAACAATGATTATTGTTTTGCAGGACTGATGCTTCACAACTCCTACAACTACACAATGGAGGAAAGGGAGGCAGTGGGGCGGAATGGGAAGAGAAATAGTTTTTTTAAACTGTAGCATATTGATTTACAACTTGAATTCCTGTTAACCACCATTTAAGTGTTAAACCATTAAACCATGTTACATCCACATGGTTCATCAGCGTGAAGGAAGAAGCTCTTAAATGACATAACCGCAATGCTATTGGTGAATCCAGTGACTGTACAGTCCAGTCAGATCGCTTCATTTGAAATAAACGTTGTATAAATATTCCAAAGTTCAAAGGTGTTCATTAACCAGCAGTCTGGGATGTTTCCAAGTGCTTATTTATTTAAAATCTGTGTCATTTTAAAACATTAGTGATGAATTTAAAAACATTTACTTACATTTACCTCAAATACCCTCAATATTTAATTTTTCATTAGTGAAAGATTGTAATACTGTGTTTTTGCACAATATTGTGCAAAACTGATGACATCAGCAGACATGAGCCTTACTCTTTTTCCTGTTTTAAACCAATCTGTTTATTTAAATAAATCAATTGCATTACTACTTGCATAAGTTACTACTTTGGGGGCTAATGTTTATGACCTAAAAATATTGTGGATTACCTAAGCATTTAACCCTTTGTAAAATGTACAGGGTTTGCACACAGATTTATACACAGGCACAAACACAGACACATATCAAACGGCAACTAATTTTTAATGGCCAAAGTACAAGTAGCACAAGCTTATAATTTCCAACCTTTGAAAAAACAGCACAAGCTTTCGTGCTGTAATCAGACAAACAGAACATCACTGTTCATCAACAAACATGAAGTTTGAAGATCTTCTCACAGAGATCAATGGCTTTGGCAGGTTCCAGAAGATGATTATTTGTATTAGTTTTATAGCACGCTTTAGTCTCCCGTGTCACTTCCTGCTGAGCAACTTTATCGCTGCCGTCCCGTCTCATCATTGTGACATCAGCTTTTTGGATACTGATGGGATCTTTGGGAATCTGAGTTTGGAGGAGAGACTGACTGTCAGTATTCCAGCACAGGAAGACGGGACTCCTGCTTCCTGTCACATGTTCTCCCAACCTCAGTTCCACCTGCTGTTAAATTCTTCCGGAATCACAGAACTTCCTGTTGTGGAGTGTCAGGATGGATGGGAATATGATAACAGTACATTCATCTCCACTCTGGCCACACAGGTGAGATTTGTGTTCATTCATCTTCTGTACATGAAATTCCTATAAGTGGATCTGGTGATCAGAAATCATTGTCTCACAGCAGATTATCTTGTGGTTTATGTCAGAATTTGTCAGCGTGTCTTTGTCATGTGTTAAGTCACAAACTTTGTGACTTCAGAAAATTGAACGGCTTAAAAAAACAAACAGGATTGAATGGCGCAATATTAAATTTACGCACTAGATGGCGCATATTCAAAACAACGACGCTGTTTATGAGTTACCATGTTGCTCATTATATCTCCAAGGTTAACAAATAATGTTCACGGATGAGTCAATAAACTGTACAGCATTTTACCTCATTATTATGAATTAATCTCAAATAGCATAATGTTTAATGCTCAGTGTTCCTAACAAACATATCTAAAGTATATAACCTAAACACAGTATTTGTAAGAAGTCTGACTTACTATTTATGCATATGTGTTTTTTATGCAAAAATGAATTGCACGGTGTGGCACAGTGGTTAACAACCTGGGCTGGTAACAGAAAGATTATGGGTTCAAACAATCTGTTTTCCATCTTCAAAGTGGGATCTGGTATGTGATAAAAGAGGACTGAATAAAGCTGTGGCCACCGCCTTCTACATTGGCGCAGTGTTTGCAGCAGTTTTTTATGGAGGAATGAGTGACAGGTGATGTTTATGTAAAATTTTGTATAGACTTTAGAAAGTTGTAAATTGTTATTCTGCAAAACTGATTGTATACTCTGTGTTTGTAGATTTGGTCGTAAGCCGATGCTTCTGGTGTCGTATGTATCAGGAATGAGTTTTGCAGTGGCCAGTGCGTTCTCCTCTTCCTTCATCATGTTTGCAGTGCTGAGATTTCTCACTGGATTTGCCATCACTGGCATCATCATCATCTCTTCTGTACTCAGTGAGAAACTCTATCTGTATTTTCCTACAGTTCGTTTTTTTCTCTCGCTCTACAGTTTGTGTGACGGTTCTGCGCTTGTGTTGTTTTACAGATGTGGAGTGGGTAGACATTGAGAACAGAAGATTAGTGTGTGTGATTGACAGTATGGGATGGACTTTTGGGGCCACCAGTTTTTCTCTGATTGCGTTCTGTGTGAGAGACTGGAGATGGCTGACTATAGCTGTCACCTCACCCGTACTTCTGTGTACAGTCCTCTGGTGGTAAATACATTGTGTTTTTTAAATGCTATCTATGGCTCATACATCAACTTGCTTGTCACTTTGTTGTGAGAGTCTGTAAATCTATATGTTCTCCAGGCTGCAGGAATGTTTCACAAAGCAAATGTTTCTGATGTAGGTGGATTCCAGAATCGGCTCGATGGCTGATAGTCCACGGAAAGACACAAAAAGCTCATTATTATCTTCATAAATGTGCAGTTATGAACGGTAGAGAGAATGTTACCTCAATTCAACCTGAGGTGAGATGGATTTATCCTCTCTTCCCTGATAAAATACCAGCATGTGAGGCTGTAGTTACTGGGATGAAGGGTCCTTATTCTAGGTGCCAAAAGGTTCAATAGGCCCACAAACAGTACAGTAGTACTTATATAAGCAACAAAAATGTTTATTGTGTTTCTTTTCTCTCTTTCTAGGCTCTCTCTAATATCACTGATACCGACACAGAGAAGAGAAAATATTCTTATCTGGATCTTTTCAGAACCCCTAAAATGAGGAAACTAGCTTTGTGTACAGGGACCATATGGTGTGTGTGTGTGTGTGTGTGTGTGTGTAACAGTCCACCTTAAATTGCCATTATTCACATTTACATTGTTTAAAAGGTTTAAAGGTCTGTAAGGTTTTCTTTTATCAGTGAAACATTTTAATAGTGTTTGGGTCACTTTTTCCACACAAGTTTTACGTAAAGAGACAAACACAACATAAAGATAACATGAAACAATCATAAAGTTTTAATTAATATGCATTAAAGGATTTTCACTATTTACAGGTTTTGTGTTGCCACTACCACCTATGGAATTAACCTTAACATCACAGGTTTTGGGCTAAACATGTACTTGACTCAGTTTGTATACGGAGCCATTGAGGTTCCAGCTAAACTGAGCATCTATTATCTACTGGAGAAGATTGGCAGACGTAAAACAGAGACTGGTGCTCTGCTATTGGCTGGAATCAGCCTCATGATTAACATATTCATACCCAGAGGTGAGACCAATAATGAACAATAGCACACAATGAAAAAAGAAAAGAGACCAGATTTATTTATCATTGAGATGTAAAAATATTAGGGTAAATGCAGAGTTAGATGCAAAGTAAACGCAAAAACAACGTCATGTGTTAAGGGACTTGGCCAAGCCGTGCACAAGATGAAGTCAATGAGAAACTGTATTTTCCATTTTCGTCACTAGAGAACGCATGTTTCACAATATTTTTACCAATTTACCAATGTAAACAATAAACTCTATTATTTAGGTCAGTGGGTCTTGCGGACTGTAGTAGCTGTACTGGGCAAAGGATTTGCAGCCGCTGCTTTTTCTACAATTATACTATATAGTTCTGAACTATATCCCACTGTACTCAGGTATTAGAACTGTCTATATGATATATTACAGAACAGTGTGTATCAAAATATAATGTATTTGTGTGGGTTCTGTAGGCAAACTGGAAATGGCTATAACAGCTTTCTGGGTCGTGTGGGTGTGTCTTTGGCCCCTCTAGTCCTCCTATTGGACAGTATTTGGGGGTACCTCCCCCAGATGACCCTCTGTTCTGTGGCTCTGTTTGCTAGTCTGGTGGCCTGGCAGTTACCCGAGACACGAGGCAAGAATCTGCCAGAGACTATAGAGGACATTGAGGGCGCAGGGTAAGTAAGTGATGCCATTAGTAAATTGAAACATTCAACTGAAATAGCAGTTAGAATAATTCAGACTATAAGCACAAGGACAGACTGAAAGTGCATTAAAAATAGTTAGAACCAAACATAAGAAAAACCTTTTGTGTTTTTAAACAACTGTCCTTATATTTAATAGGCAAAATCTCACCAAACACCACGGACAAGAGGAGGAAGCAGAGAAAATGACAATAAATGAAAAATGACAACGGCGGTCTACTTAGATGGTTTTAAAGATTGTATGTGTTTAGACTGTGTATTTAATCAATGGTCTGTATTGACGTTTCATTGCTCAGTGTAAACAAAGTCTTAAGTTGTGTTTACATACAGCAGATGAATAAACAATTGATGAACAATTCCAAATCTATTTTAAAATGTACTATTAAAAATTATTAGGATTTTAAGCTTTCTAAAGTGATAAGTAATAGTTACAGACATGTTTGAAATAAGACACGAGACACATGGAGAATGAATGGATGGCAAATATCTGTGATATTTGTATTCGTCAAAGAGAAACAAACAGATGTGCGTTTTATACATTGTCTTTGTTGCTTTGTTTTACCAAAAAAACAGCAATTTTTAATGATTAAATAGCACATGAATGTGGAATTGAAATGACACACGTCTGAGAGTGTTTGTCTTGGGTTTAATGTTCACCAGACTTTTCATCCTGTGTTTTTAGCAAACAGCCCAGATTTCCTGACATCCATGTTGCTTTTTTGCCCTTGATGTTTGTTTCAGCCCTTGATTACTCAAGTTGAATAATACATTGGTTCAGATAAAAGAATTGCCTTTAACAACATACATAAATTAATGTTTGTCTAATGGATATAAATATTAAAGACCCTGGTTTTTACACAAATGTTAGTGACCAATATAGTGACCAAAGTACAAGCAGCAACAGACATCACCAAGTCCAACCACAGCCTTTGGAGCTTCACTTTTATACCACAAGGTTTTAGTTAAAAAATGAAGTCTGTTCATCAAGAAGATTGAAGTTTGAAGATCTTCTCACAGAGATCAATGGCTTTGGCAGGTTCCAGAAGATGATTATTTGCATCAGTGTTGTAGGAAGATTTACTATACCTTGTCACTTCCTGCTGAGCAACTTTATCGCTGCCGTCCGGTCTCATCACTGTGACATCAGCTCTTTGGATGCCGATGGGATCTGAGTCGGGAGAAGTGGCTGAGGGTCACTATTCCCACAGAAGATGATGGAACTCTTGCTTCCTGTCACATGTTCTCCCAACCTCAGTTCCACCTGCTGTTAAATTCCTCTGGAATCACAGAGTTTGCTGTAGTTCAGTGTCAGAATGGATGGGAATATGATAACAGTACATTCATCTCCACTCTGGCCACACAGGTGAGATTTATAATACAAAAAACTCTTCCTTGCTATAATTGACTTTGTTTACATGTATTAATTTACTTTAGTTTATTAGAATATGAAGTTCAACCATTCATTTGATCTTATATACACTTAAAACCACAACAGATCTGTACTGGTTTTGTTTGGTTGTGAACAGTTAATGATCTGGGCAGGTAACTGAAAATGTTTAGGTTCAAACTCTTTCTGTTTTCCATCTCGAAGTGGGATCTGGTTTGTGAAAACAGAAAACTGAAAAAACTTGTGACCACCATCTTCTTTGTCGGTGTGATGTTTGGAGGTGTTTTCTTTGGAGGCCTGAGCGACAGGTGATGTTTCAGCGTATTCAAACAACTACTAACCGTTTACAATTATTGTGGTTTTACTTTTAATTTGTAACTTAATTTTAAAATGAAATGTTCTGCATAACTAAACTGATTGTAGACTCTGTGTTTGTCTTGGAAGAACCTCTAAAATGAGGAAACTGGTTTTGCTTACAGGAACTATATGGTTTGTAACTGGACTCATATTTTAAACATCGATCCATTTTATATTTTTTTAATGGATAAGAAATACTTTACCATGGACTATATGTTTAAGTTTAGTTATTTAATATTATTTAAATATTAAATAATATTTTAATTGCAAGGTCCCACACTTAATCGTAATTTCAGCTCATTTCTAATTCCTAACCATAAGAGACTAAACTAGTCTCTTATGGTCTCTGGATAGTCTCTGGATCTATGCTTTTGGGTGGAATCTGCCTTATGATTTACATATTCATACCCAGAGGTATGCAAATAACAAACTAGTTCACTAGGGCGAGCTGCTATTAGACAAACTGCACTTTCCAGAGTACTAACTAGGGGGCGTGTTTCACAACTTTGCCAGTAACCCACAGTTCAAAACTCCCATACAGGTGGCTGTACTGGGACAAGGTTTCTTAGTTGCTTTTTATGCTACAATTACATTATACAGTTCTGAGCTTTACCCCACTGTCCTCAGGTAAAAAAAAAGGTCAAAATTATATATCGATTATTATTAGATATGTAAGATAACACGCTTTCTGCCGATGGCTGTACAAAGCCACATAAACACAAACGTTGCTGACAGTCTTATCGTTGCATTTGGGCTGATATTTTATAATCCGGTGCCTTGCACAGAAAATACATTTATATGAAAATACACTTGTTTGTTGTGAAGAGATACTGCATAATGGTTACGCATATCCAAAAAGTTATACTGAAGCATAAAATGCATTATATATGAACGTATAATGAAAATGCGACGTATTTCTGTGGCTCTGTAGGATAAATGGGTTGGGCTATAACTCCTTCCTGGTTCGGCTGGGCGTGTCTTTGGCCCCTCTGATCCTCCTATTGGACAGTATTTGGGGGTACCTCCCCCAGGTTACCCTCTGTTGTGTGGCTCTGGTGTAATACTACAGGTGTAAATTACAAATCGCTAATAAAAATGTTTTGTTTAGTATGACTCCATCGTACCTGTTACTAAATTAAGCTTGAATTACAAAATATTTGCTTGCATCCGTAAGAACGTTTTAAGACTTGCCTCCAATTGACGTCATCCAACTCTGACGTCATGTAGTTTGAGCCCAATTGGTATGATGGCAATGATGTAAGCGACGCGTCTCAGCAAACGCCATAGAGAGCATGTGCGACGTCAGAGCAGGAGAAATCCGATTCATTTCAATTCTTGTACTGGACTTAAGCACTAACTCACATATTTCACCACGTGGTTGCTGTTGTCAGGCTGAATATATGCAATAACCACGTTTATAATATTAACAGGGTTCATCTATTTTAATTTATGTGCGTTTGTTTAGACAATGTGAATACGACCTTTTATTCACAGCAGTCTCATCCATCTCTCAGTTTGGGTGCAAGAACAGATTACACGTTTATAAACAACCAAACATTAACATGTTGGGAACAAAATCAAGAGTTCTGTAACTTCTGAATACATTCAGAGTCTTTTGAGACCTAAACAAAAATATTTTCTTTTACATCTTTTGTAAAACAAATGGTGGTGGTGGCTCACTTATGTTTGGCTTTAATACTATTACTGAATGTTAAATAAAAAACCTCTAAAGCACCATACGTCAGTTACAATTCACAGAATCTCACAGAGACTAAATATTCTGTTTAGCCACAGCTGGACAAAGAGAACTCTCCAGTAAACAAACATGTAGACAAACTTGTAAACATGTGAGAGCTACAAAAAATGCACCAAACTTTTATACTTTTGAAGCATCTGTGCCTCCGTATGTGTTTTTAAACTTTATATCCATGCATTTTTTTACCATGTGGCTTGTCCGTGACTTTCTGTGTTTTGTATTACTGTGCTGTAAAATAAATCTGTTTGCAAATTCCAATAGAAAAACAACACATTAAAGTTTTTTGAATTCTTGTTGTAATGTTTATCACTTAAATCTGTTCAATATTCTTTCCATTCTATCTATTTATACAACTGTCAATTTTTACAATGTTAACACCTTTTATTGCTAAAAACATGTTGTTTTCAATGAATTGTTACATTTGTTGATGTCAAATGATTTAGAAATAACATTAATTTGAAGCCATGAATTCAAGATGAAAGAAAAAAGAAAGAAAGAAACATTGGAAGGACGTTGCAATTTTTAATGTTTTAATGTTTTTAAAGTTGTTAATTTATAATGTAATTTATCTTTAACTAGTAATCTGTTTAATGCAACTGAGATTTAAAAACCTGCAAAACTAAAGATAAGATTATATTTAAGGCTTATTAGCCATAACATATTCTATTAAACATAGTGGACAGTATATGGACATATATAAAGGCACTAACAAAGACACACACATAATCACTAGTTTTTTAATGGCCAAAGTACAAGCAGCGGCGGCTGGTTTATAATTACCAACCTTTGACATAACAATAAATCCTCACTATATAAGCCAAGATGTTTGTGATGGGGCATACAAGGCAAAACTCTGTTCAAAGAGTTACATGAAGAAACATGAAGTTTGAAGATTTTCTCACAGAGATCAATGGCTTTGGCAGGTTCCAGAAGATGATTATTTGCATCAGTGTTGTAGGAAGATTTACTATACCGTGTCACTTCCTGCTGAGCAATTTTATCGCTGCCGTCCCGTCTCATCACTGTGACATCAGTTCTTTGAATGCCGGTGAGATCTTTGGGAATCTGAGTCGGGAGAAGCAGCTGAGGGTCACTATTCCCACAGAAGATGATGGAACTCCTGCTTCCTGTCACATGTTCTCTCATCCCCAGTTCCACCTGCTGTTAAATTCATCAGGTTTCACAGAGTTTGCTGTAGTTCAGTGTCAGAATGGATGGGAATATGATAACAGTACATTCATCTCCACTCTGGCCACACAGGTGAGATTTGTCATTATCATACTGCAAATTATTCAAAAGCCACAGTTAAGTTGTTCCATATTTTCCTCGAAAATCTCTCTTTTTGTGAAGTGGGATCTGGTATGTGATAACAGAGGGCTGAATAAAGCTGTGGCCACCATCTTCTTTGTTGGTGTGATGTTTGGAGCAATTTTCTTCGGCGGCTTTAGTGACAGGTGATGTTTCAGTGTATTCAAACAACTACTAACCGTTTACAATTATTATGGTTTTACTTTTAATTTGTAACTTAATTTTAAAATGAAATGTTCTGCATAACTAAACTGATTGTATACTCTGTGTTTGTAGATTTGGTCGTAAGCCGATGCTTCTGGTGTCGTATGTAGGAGGAATGAGTTTTGCAGTGGCCAGTGCGTTCTCCTCTTCCTTCATCATGTTTGCAGTGCTGAGATTTCTCACTGGATTTACCATCACTGGCATCATCATCATCTCTTCTGTACTCAGTGAGAAACACTCTATTTTATTATAGCCTCATGCCACTGTTTGTGTGATGCTGTAATAGGTCTGTGCTCTGTGTTACAGATGTGGAGTGGGTAGACATTGAGCACAGAAGATTAGTGTGTGTGATTGAAAGTGTGGCGTGGGCTTTTGGGACCACCTGTTTATCTCTGTTTTCATTCTATGTGAGAGACTGGAGATGGCTGACTGTGACCGTCACCTCACCCTTACTGCTGTGCACAATCCTCTGGTGGTAAACGCAATATGTCTAAAAAACTTTTGATGTGTTCTCTCCTGTGGCAAGAGTCTGTAAATCTATATGTTCTCCAGGCTGCAGGAATGTTTCACAAAGCAAATGTTTCTGATGTAGGTGGATTCCAGAATCGGCTCGATGGCTGATAGTCAATGGAAAGACACAAAAAGCTCATTATTATCTTCATAAATGTGCAGTTATGAATGGTAGGGAAGAGGTTATCTTGAGCATCCAACCTCAGGTGACGACAAATTTGTATTTTTATTCATATATATTATATTTATATGTTATATATATTATTTTTCTTTTATCTCATGCTCAACTTTACAAAACTGGTCACTGGTTAACACATGGTCGCTTTTTTATTAAGTGATATTTTCCAACTTTCTTTCCAGGATCTGTCCAGCATCATAAAAACAGACATAGAAAAAAGAAAGCATTCATACCCGGATCTTGTCAAAACGCCTAAAATGAGAAGACTGGCATTATGCACAGGAATTATATGGTAATTTCAAGCAACAGTTTAGCTGAAAATAAAACTATTTACTTAGTAACGATTGCCACTTATTATTCAGAACCGCATTCTACCTGGGGATAATGTAAGATAATAGAGTTAAAATGTTACTACTGGAGTTTAAGAACAAAGTAACAATAATGGCAAATGTTGAAAACACGGTTGAACTGGATCCAAGAAACATTTACTCAGCTGTTTTCTCACTGAGGCTTTATTGAAAGTGGCTGTGGGCTGTTTTATTCAGTAATGACTGTATATTTAGGAATGTACAATGTGAATCGTCAGATCATGAATACCCAAGAGTCACTCTTAAAATCACCATGACATCTGTTTTTTAGCTGTTTTTAGCTTTATTTCTGAATGCATTGATGGCTTTTCAACATTTACAGGTTTTGTGTTGCCACAACTACCTACGGAATAGGATTCAACATCACAGGTTTTGGGCTAAACATGTACTTGACTCAGTTTGTATACGGAGCCATTGAGATTCCAGCTAAACTGAGCATCTATTATCTACTGGAGAAATTTGGCAGACGTAAAACAGAGGCTGGATTTCTGCTATTGGCTGGAATCAGCCTCATGATTAACATATTCATACCCAAAGGTGAGACCCATAGCACACAATGAAAACATAATTTTTTTAACGAAGGGAACAACAATGTTTAAAACATACAGAGAAATGTTGCAAAGCAAGTAACAGTAAAACTTTATTTTCCACATTCCACATTAGGTACTAATGGTCGCATTTCATAGATTTAGTCAGTAATGCACAGTGTGTTCAATAAACTCTCATTCAGATCAAAGGGTTGGACGGACTGTGGTAGCTGTAATGGGAAAAGGTTTCT
The DNA here is from genome assembly GCA_036877545.1 of Yasuhikotakia modesta. Lineage (NCBI taxonomy): Eukaryota > Metazoa > Chordata > Actinopteri > Cypriniformes > Botiidae > Yasuhikotakia > Yasuhikotakia modesta. The sequence goes on along the minus strand of JBAJNP010000821.1, from coordinate 19,713 downwards.
CAGTTACAGCTTTTGGTACAATTATATTGTACAGCTCTGAGCTTTACCCCACTGTTCTCAGGTTAGTGTCCAAATTACATTCTTGAATTTAAATGACCTTTTATAAAGTTGCAATCCGTAACGTTTTGGGTTAAAAATGAACAGCAATCAGTTATTAAACAACTACATGGCTGACTAGATTTCCTTACCTTACCACGATTCCCAAGTGTAAGTTTATAATAGTGATTTATTATTTGAGCTGCCGGGTCCAGTGATGTGGCAAATGGCCGTTTATGAACAGAAATAAGCTACAATATCAAAGGTCTGGTTACTGTAGATGGTACAACATGGTTCTTAAGAGCAGGTGTTTGAAATTTATGTTTGTCATCTTTGTTGAGAAATACCTTGACAAGTTTCTTGCAATTGCTTCAAACTAGAAGGCAGTGCAAAGCGAAAGTTACAGATTTCAGTTTTAAAAAGAATTAAAATAATAAATTTGTGCTTTAGATTTTTAATGGATCTATTCTGCACAACGATTGTGAATATCAAAAAAGTTTTATTGTGGGTTCTGTAGGCAAAATGGGTTGGGCTATAACTCCTTCCTGGGTCGGCTGGGCGTGTCTTTAGCTCCTGCAATCCTGCTATTGGACAATGTCTGGGGGTACCTCCCCCAGGTTACCCTCTGTTGTGTGGCTCTCCTTGGTAGTCTGGTGGCCTGGCAGCTACCTGAGACACGAGGCAAATGTTTACCTGAGACCATAGAAGACATTGAGTGTGCTGGGTAAGTCATAAACTAAAAGGTTTGGCAGAATCATCATTGTTAAACAAACAGAACTATCATTGGCTGTTTACACTGCCACCAAAAAATCTGATTTTTACTCACTTAAACAGATTGAATATTGTTTGCAATGTGTGAATAATAAATGGAACAGATTCAATTTTTGCATCTCTGATCTGAGCCATTTTCAAATGTGGATTTAAATAAGATACATTTCCAATATGTGGACATATAAGCTACATGTTATTGATCCTTTGCATCATTATGATCATCAATAATAAATACTAACTGTAAATATGTAAATACTGTTTATGAAAGGAGACTTCAGGTTTGGGTGTTAATCTTGTGCTAATCTGCCACTGTTGGCACCGTTCGAAACAGAACTATTTCAAATAGATTTAGATTGTGCCATGGTGTAAAGTCAAGGATTAATATTAGCATGACAGCATAATTGGGCCAAAGGTTATTTTTTATTATTAAATGCTATGCATTCACCTGGGCCATACAGTCACTGCCATAATAAATTACACTCAAACATAAAACAACATTTTATATATTTTTTATATTTATTTTAACATATACCATGACCGTTTGTCACTCAGAGGAAGGGAAAGATACGCTTGAGATGACCCCTTGACTAGCAGTGTATAATTAGACTAATCCACATTTGGTTGAGATTTACATTTGTTTGCTACATACAAAGTACAAAACAGAAAAAGAGTAAAGTACACTGCAATAAGTTTTTTTAGTTAAACAAATCAGGCAGACATCATCTTGAATCAATCCCAGAACAAATGTATTAAATGCCATTCTCCTTTCTCCCAATGTCTTGCAGGAAACGCAGATTTTCATCTTCATCCTAACATCTTCAATGTCCTCTTCAAATTTAAGATGAAGTCTTTTTGCTCGCTGTGACTTGACTGGTGTTGAACTAAATGGCAGCGAAGCTGCAGTAGTCATAGTGCCAACGGCCTGTATGCCCGTCAACAATAAAAAGTCAGGCTCTGAATGCATTTTGAATAACTATGAATACAAAATTGAGTGTTGATTCATTCTAAACATAATACAATTATGTAATTGATTAACAAACAGGATAGCAGTGAAGATTTCAGATTAAAACAAAACAGATTTTGGCTCTAGGTCCCCTTTAAAAACCTGCACTGGACTTGTGGAATGGAAAAATGGACACTGGAAAAAAGTGGAATGGACTTTTTGGAAAACCTGGACTGGACTTTAATAAAAAAAGGGAATGGACTTTTTTTGGGGGGAGGGGACTACATATAAATACAAAATCTTATCTAATAATTTAGATAGTTAGATATTTTAGACAGAATCAGAAAAAATGAGATTAAATGAAAAGCAGAGACTCACATCGTTTGAACGGCTGTGTTTTTATAATGATTGAATTATTCTCAGTGTGAACAAAGTTATTAAGATGTTCATAGAAGTTCAGCTTTTCAACTTAAAACAGTCAATGTGGATATAGAGGAACAGACAAATTCCTTTTAAAATACCTTTATTAGTTACATAATAAAAGAATTTCCAACTTTCTTCAGTAACAAGAATTATAAGCATTTTCTAAGACAGACACTAATAGATGTGTGCGAGTGAATAGATTGGATTTAAGCATAAGTATACATTTACAAAAGAGAAAACAGAAAAAGATGTGTGTTCGTATGTGTACATATACAAAGCAAGAATCTTCATCATATGTTTGACTGTTTGGCCGCAACCATCTCATCTGTGCTGTAAATTTCCTATATCAGTGACAATGATGCAAAAAACTGTCTGTATCAAAAAAAAAAATTAATGTTCGCTAGGTATTTCATTCTCACTATTTTCTTCATAAATGTAACAGCCCACCTTTCCAATATTCACACCTTTTGGTCCAAACAGGTATCCGTAGCAGGGCACATGGCAGTATGGACTGCCTTCATGCTGCAGGAAATATAGAGCGTATCATTTTAATATGTTTGATAAATATTGCACTGTCATCATATACATTTTCATTTAAAAAACATCTCTACTATTGCTTTACAATCTCATTTCTTGTCTCAAGAGTCTCAAGAGACTCAAGAGACATTTCTTGTCTCAAGAGTCTCAAGAGGTCACTGTGTGTTTTAACAGACTTTACATTTAAAACAGACTTTTAAATTGTGGAAATATAGAAATGCCTGTAATAAAAGATTTAAGCTATGTTGCTGGTTAACAGAAACAATAGTTTGTAAGGAGTGTTTGCGAGTACCTCTGCATGGCCACCAGGTGTCAGTGTTTTCTTGCACCTCATACAGCGGAGGCAGGGCCTGTGCCAGTTACGACCCAATGACATCACCTTCTCAGCTGCAGCATGAGACCATGACATCATTTGGTTACATCATAAATGACAGCGCATCAGCATATCAGTGATGTGTGAAATGCTTAAGTGTTAAACAACAGTTTATATTCAGTCATCTAAACAATTTTGTGTGACAAATTCTTAAATATTGGGCATTTTATTAAAATTCACCTTCACACTTAAAATCCTTTTACTATTTACTATTTTTTGTTTTCCATTTTAATCTTGATGTTTCTTTTCAAAAGAGACCAACAGTCTCACAGTAGCTGAACAGAATTCTGAATAGCAGCACAAAACCACAGAAATTCCTTAAAGTTCTCAAATGTCTGAAAAGACAGTGTAATAATTCCTTGGACTCACCGAAATAAACTGCCTTTCCACAGCCAGGACACAGATACGTCTCTCCAGCAAACATTCGTGTAGGAGCAGCAGAAACTACAAACAAACAAACATTATGAACGTTTGAAGGCCTTTTCCAGACTGGTGTGACTAAAACCAATCTGTGCCGTGTAATCCAGTGTTGATAAGGATCTCAGTGGCACCTCCAGGCACATAAACACAGACTTCATCATCATCGGTTCTGTCTTAGAATTACTGGGCAGTGAACCATTTTAGATCACAATTTCATCTCCTGTGTTGTTTATCAGTGTGAACCCGGCATAGGTTCAATGAAACCCCTGGGACTGAGCTCACATGTTTAAAAACCGAGACATTTCTCCAGACGTTTCCACAGTGGTATTTTAAAACGTGTCTAAGACCCTCCCCTAACATTCCTCCAATGTCCCGCCTGTCGGAAAACACCTATTAAGGGGAAATATTTCAGAAAGGGAGCCAATCAATGAAGGCCATTAAAATTCCTCTGCGTAAAAATCCCAAGGGGGTCCCTTCAGAAAGCTGTGCCTCCCACCCCTCATCCCTGCACACGTTCAAATATTTCATGCCTCTATCCCGCTCAGTGCCAGAAAATGTCGTTTAAAAATGATGAGGAAGTGCTGGTGTATGGAATGTGTGCAACAATGCAGATCGGCTATAAATATATACACAGGGAGTTTGTTGTTCCGAAACAGGACATGTAATTACGAGTTTAAAATCCTCAAACTCCCACAGCTGGAAAGTGCTGAGTATAATGTACAAATGTGTGCGTTACCTTTAGGTTGATTATAGGTGATCTGTGAGTTGGTCCAAGGTGTTGTGGGCGATCCATCTGAAGGACTTTCACACGTTTTGTTGACAGGTGTCGGAGGAGGCGTGTCATATATGTAAGACCCCGCCCCTCCTATATTTACACCTACCAATGAAAGAACAGATCAGTGAAAACCCAACCATATCCTATATTCCTTTGAATGCACAATAAAATAAGTTAAACACTTTAACCAATTATCTAACCAAACATAACATTTTTCCACCACTAGGATTATGATTAATTATGTATGTGTGTATGTTACCATCTATGGGTGTATTACATGTTAACTATGTGATGTATGTGTGTGTATGTCAATCTATTTCTGCTTTTTCTGTGAAGAAGTTCCATTTAACATTTAAATGAAAGTACTGAATAAAATGTCTTTCATGATCTGCTCATGATCTAGAATAACTCAAATGTATTTCCTGTACTGACAGTTTGTAGGAAGTGTGTGAATAAAGTTTAGCGGTTTATACAGTGGCCCAAAACCCAGATTTTTAAAACTTTTGTTTTCTTATCAATAAAGTATTGAAACTTTTTTCTGACAGTTATCGTTTCTTTGATCACAGACACACACACAGACACACGCACACAGACACACACACACACAGACACACACACAGTGTACTGTTTCTAGTGGTGAGTGACTGTCTTTGGTTGTAAAGGTGTTCTGAAAGTCACAGAGAGTCAGATGTCTGTAAATGAGCCCCGATTCAAACCCTTATTTCCTGTAAGAACACATGCAGCACAAAGACTCGCTCTCATAACCGACCCAAACACACCTCACTGACAAACATCGATGCCACAGAGCCTCACACAGAAACACAGACATATCCACATGAATGTATTGTATGTACCTTTTGGTCCAAAGAGGGTACCGTAGCATGGTTTGTGACAGTAAGGTAATCCATCATGCTGTTGATGGAAAAGACAGATAGAGAAAGTTAATTCCTAAAATTAAACTAAATAAGAAATATTTTCATTTTAAGTTCCTCCTGATGGTTGAGTTTAAGCAAGCAGATTTTTCCAGACTGTGTGTGTGACAGAGAGAGAGGGAGAGAGAGAGAGAGAGAGAGGGAGAGAGAGAGGGAGAGAGAGAGAGAGAGAAGGCTGTCGCGCTGGAGTCATTAGGAATCATTGTTTATGCTTCTGTTCCTTCCTGCCCCTCCCTGACTGCCTAAAAAGACTCAGTCAGACCCTAGTCACACTGAAATTCAAGCCTTCTTACACAAACAACCACATTTTGGTGTGTGCGTATGTGTATGTGTGTGTGTGCAGCACAACAGAGTGATCTATATGTTTTTGGCCAAACACCATACTATAAATTTAAAGTCCAGCTAGGTCTTAAGATTAACATTAAAATAATTCAAAAACTGTTACTGTGACTGTTAACAACATTTAACTCAAATAAGCTCCCTTTAAACTCTCTTACACATCTTAATATTAATTTCAGAGTCTGTGCAGGAAACACACTCACTGTGTAGCTAAAAATACAGCGTCGGTTCACAGCCAGAGTTTTTATTTACTAAAGAATAGTTCAGAAAAGGCGGATTACACCTGCAGAGAGCAGCAGCGTCAACAACACATCCCCCTGGTCAACACACACAGAGAAAAAACACAGACGTCTCTCTACAGAAACCCTACGACCATAATAAAAGAGTTACAAGACTAAATATATCCTTGAGCGAGACAATGAAAAACTCTCTGTGTGTTTTTATCAACAAATCAAGAAGCGATTGAAACTTTGTTTAGAAGAAACTTCTTTTAGAACAGAACTCACCTTATAATTAAACCACAACGGTGTGTGACTGTGTTATTTGTGTGCGTGCAGAAAGCCGTGTAAAACAGAAAGAAAGAAGGATTAAAAGGAAAAAAAAGAAATGATTGTTTTCTAGACTGAATGAACACTATCTTTGTCTTTCTATCGCTCTATTGTCCTTGGAATGATTGTGGTAATGACCCACGATGACAGTGTGTGTGTGTGTGTGTGTGTGTGTGTGTATGTGTGAGAGAGAGAGAGAGAGAGAGAGAAAAAGAGAGGAAGGGGGATAAATAAGTGTGTGTTAAATGATTTAAACTACAGCAGCTGTACTTGACTAAGCGTGTTTAAAAAAGACGAATCACGCCATTTCTAAAGAATTGACACTCTGGCTAAGAATTTTCGATTTCCTGTAGGCCACAAGAATGTTTTTCATTCTATTATCACATTCAGTCTGTTTTTACACCGACTTTCTTGTCTGTCAATCTTTTTCCAATTTATATATAAAAAACCTTGATACTGAAAACGTCCAAACATTAATCTGAGGAATCAAAATAAAGGATTTACCATTAACGTTCGGGTTCAAAGGGAGTATGGGAATGGTTATTCTTCTGTAACAATGTAAAGACAATAAACAAGCTTAAATTTTCCTATCCAAAAAAGATTGTTACTGCATTTTCTCTCTGCCAGTCAGAAAGCATTCCAGCCAGCACCAATCAAGTTACTATAAATACTCATTATCTCTTTAGATAATAGGTATTTATATTGCGTGTGTCATGCCTAACTGTGACAGCACATGCACAAAGTAGCATTTATTGCAACCAGTGCAGATGACCTAAAACACTGTGGCAGGAACGCAGCTATCGCAACTGTGAAAGAAATCACAGCTATATTAGGGTGGTTTTACAACATTCAATTCGAATTTCTATCCACATTCATGACTTGCTAGAAAATTTGTTCGTTTAGCCCAGAGAAGCGCATCACATCCTAAACCGCTGAACCAAAACATGTCTCCTAGCATCTCAGACAAGACATCACACATGTCAGAACAATGAGAAAGAAAAAGGAAACAAGAAGGACAATGCGAGAAGCAGACAAAAGAGCGACACTTGCATGACCCAGAATTGCGTGACCTAAAATCTTGAGCTTTTACAGTCCAAAAAGCAAAACATTAAGAATTTTAGTGCTTTATAATATTTGTCTGACATCCGAGTTCACGTGTTAGCAGTGATATCTAATCATAAATCCATCACTGCAGGAGTCAGACTGGCCTAACACGTTCTAAAAACGTAAAGAAAATAATCAAACCAAACCAATCTGTGATCTACACACACACATTCATTGACAATAAACACTCATAGCTAAACCTTCAAAAGAGAAACATCAAAAACAGTGTTTTTCCCTTCAAACGAGTGAAAGTTTTTCCCTTGTTTCATTTTGAGGTTTTTGATAAAGTTACAGGAGATTGATCAGACATCACAGTCCTGCTTACCTCTGCATGGCCTCCAGCGGACAGAATCTTGCTACAGCGTTCACATTTCAGACAGAAGCGATGCCAGTTTTTCCCCAGAGAGCTCACCTTCTCCGCTAAAGCAGACAGTAATGTATTGTTTATTTGGTGCAATATATGTAATATTACATAACATATAAACTGAAGATAGACAGCTTTCATTAAAAAATTATATATTTAACATTAACAGTGTTTATTTTCCTAATGGAGAGTTTTAAACCTGCAAAAAATAGGGAGTTTAGTCTAATCTCTCTTTATACAGAGAAATTCAAAATCGGTCAGAAAACATCCTAATCCAACAGGCTGGATTCTACATAATATCCAGTATTCAGGGTTCACATCTTTCCACAAAGTCCACTACAATCAGAACTCTGAATCATAAATCATTGAGAGATATTTCAGTTTCATTTTTTTTGAGGAATTTTTGAGCAAGTAAACAGGATATCCTTGAACGAACCTTTCATAATGCCCATAAAATAACTGCATTTTTTGGATGCGTCTGTAAATATTTGTGAGAAAGTGAGTCTTCAGTGTGTAACTGCTGCATCATCAGTTACAAATTAAACTGTCCCTGAAATCACTTTGAAAAACTGTGATTGGTCATTAAACATACGGATCAGATGCTCTTTTCCTCTCTATGTGGGCGGTTTTTAAACTGCAAAGCGGACCAAAATATCTGCTGATGGTTTTGCAGGACCAATCAAAACTCGTCTTATTCTGCCCTTTAAAACTTTAAGGTTGAAATGCGTAATATGTTTACAGGTATGGGTTCACGTCTTTTAGAGGGACTATCCACATAAAACACAGATTCTTTACAGTGGTGTGTACGTGTGTGTGGAACAATGTAGCATCAAAGCAGAGGAAGAACAACCTGGACCATCTGAAGAAACTCTCCAAATGGAGATCCTGTTTCCTCACAAACCCTGCTGAGATCCTGCTGGGTCTCAGATTTGCAGTTAGGTTTGCTTTAATCAAGTGGGTGTTGCCAAACACATCTTATCTGTGCCTTTCTGATCTTAAAAAACTGTTTTTGTGCATAAACAAACAACCCACTTGTCTGGTTTTACAAATAATAATGACACTTACATTTGTTGATCCTGTCACTTTGATTTATAAATGTTTGAAAAAACTCCATTGCAACAACAACAAAAAAACAGCTTGCATGCGCTAGTGTTTCTCACATCCACATAAAATAGATCAATAGTTATGATTGCTTTAAGCAATCACACGGTAAACATTCATGGACTTCGGAACACATGTGATTTAGGAAAAACTGTTCACATCCCGAGAAATTTAGTTCAAAAGAAAAGTATGTCGGGAATGCCTCAAAACCTTTGACAAATTGTATATAAAAACTGCATGAAAATACCCAAATCCGGCAATGTTATTTAAAAATACAGGAGCAAATTGGTGCGTAAACATTTCCTAGGCTGACAATGTGCTGTGGGCATGTGTGGGATGTATCCCACCTCCCCAAACGCCTTGCACACTAACCAGCCGACATTCCGAGGGTCCGTCTGACTCTTCGTCTCACATTCCACCACACAAAACTAGTCAGGTCAAACCGAGAGAGCGCACAGAGTAAGAACTTACTCAGAAGTCAAAGCTAAGAGCGCATATCAAGTCAACTTACACATCAAAAACTTGCTGCTAACCTGCAACAGTAGCACAACAGATACGTTCCCTTGCCAAATTCTTACATAACAGCCAGTTCCCTTTTCACAGCATTTTACCCTGCGGTTAATGGACGCCAGGATAGAATACTAAACAGAAAGCAACAATGACTGGACAGGATAAAAAAACATCCAGAGGGGTTTTAAGACCATCAGGGTCACTTTTGCTTGACCTGTTAACAACAACACATAGTCCTGCGCAGGCTGCAAGGTTAACTCTCATGCCCTTCAGATACAGACTTCCTCACTGCTGGGGTCCCTGAGACTTTTTATGAGTCTTTTTATAATGAACCTATTATGTTTATCTGTCCTTCGACACAGACAAACCTTGAACTTGAATTATGCATTATATCAAATCCAGCATATGGCTGGTTACAGTTATACACCAATTGATAGTTCTCTGTATGCCTAAATGGAAGTAAATTAACATTGTTTATAGAAAACCTCTGTCTTATCTTGTATATAAACACTTAACAGAAAACTCAACACAAAAATCAACGGTGTACTTAATGTTTTATTAAGTTTAATATGTTTCTGGGACAAAACCCACCAATGAGGGTCCAACCTATTGACTTAAAATGAACATAACCAAATGACTTAAAATGAACAACTACGTTTTTCTAAAACTTGTTTTGAAAGAAACCACAAGAAACGTCGCAGAAGTTTATTCCTTTTAAGACATTAAAAATTCGCTGCAAGTCGAATCAATGAATCCAGCGACTCAATTATTAACAAATGAACTTGACTGCAGCTGAGACTCAATACAAACGGGAAACTCACCGAAAAACACTGGCTTGTCGCATCTCGGACAAATGGACGTCATTCTGGAAAAGTCTCGCTGGCTACAGGTTCGACTCGGTTCGGTTCGGTCCCTCAATACGGCTGCATACCTTGTGCAACACGAGTCGCGCCACAGCGTTTATTTAACTTTAAAGAGCCTGAGCGTGTCTCATGAATATTAAACACGTTGTATGACGTTCACGCAAAGGCTTTAATTCATTGGCTGATAGATAGTCGACAATAGATTGACGGCAAATTGACGAATCCTACTATGCGACGGCAGGCTCATGAATATTAATGAGGAAACGTGACGGAAACGCTATAAGGTTACCAAGCAACGTCAGCTTGACCTGTCTTGCCATAGTGGGATTCGTAATTTCGCATCCCGCCTCCTCTTGAGCTGCGTGGCAGGGTAGCGCCACACCTTTGGCTTGACCAATAAATAATATTAATAATATTATTATCAACACATCGATAAAAGACTTAAACGACTTTAAACTTTACAGTCAACAAAAGCGTTTGTGTCAAAAGTTATTTGTAGCGCATTTTGTGTTTGAATATAAACTCCCATGTGATCCTGACCTCGACAATGATGAAAATTTGTCACCTTGTTATTCGTCCCATTCAACGCATATAAACTATATGTGTGATTTCAGGCACCGTTTAATTTGCTTAATGCAGTTTGGCAGGGTGTCATGCTGCCACCTGGTGTTACGAATGATCACAACATCCATCCAAGCTTGAACAGAAATGATACCTTTCATTTTTTTTCAATTTCAGCTCGTCTGTTAAATATTTATTTTTTAAAAGCTTTTGGCTAAAGCAGAAATTATCTGACATCCGAACGACGCGTCTAAACAGGCGCAGGAGATAAATGTACAATAAGTCTTTAAGAAAATACATGACCTCACACTTTTGACCTCAGATGGGGAATAAGTTACCTCTTCATTTAACTCACAAAGATTTGTGATGTAAGGATTTACACACAAAGATCTCTTTTGGTCTGACATCACAGTGACATCATCATGACATCTGAATGGGTTCATCTGTGGCAGGCAGTGAGATGTAGCCTATAGCCACAACAGCACAACGTCACCGTACATTTCACATGTCATTGTTATATGTTATATGTCATTATGCTCCATGCACTTAAATTGATTACGTCATATATTTATACCACGTTATTTCTAAAATATTGTGTTGTCTTTTTTTGTCCTGCTGTCAAAGCATATTGTCACAAAAAGTTATACTTTGTGCCCAAGAATACTTGTGTGCCTATATAGCAGTTAATTTGAACAACAAAGCAAATATTCAACAAGTAAAAAAGTGAACAACTAACCCCAGTCTCATACACATCTACAAATAAGAGCTACTAGTAACATCTGCAAGTTGTTTACGTTATAGTATCTAGTGGCTTATGCACTATAACCACCAGAGGGAGTGTGTTCACCAAAGTGTGCAGAATACAAGAAAATCAGAAAAATAGAGTTCATGTACTTCAATTTGGTACAGACGTTTATTGCTTTATTATGTTTGAGAACGTAAACGTTTTGCTTAAAGATTTTCCCTGCATTTCTACTATATATTGACTTATATATCAATCTACTTATATATTGAAGCAATTTAAACTTAATTTATTGGTTAATGGTAAACAACTGTGTAAATAAGGGACTATACTTTTATCACTGGTACCATTGACTTTTTAAACACTGATAACACAGTTTAGCAGACATATGTCTTTGTGTTATGAAATAGTTTCAGTTATTGTTATATTATTTGTTTTGTTATATTATTTATGTTTTAATATTCAACAGAAGCCTTTACCAGTGTAACAGGTGAATTTTTTATTATAAAACATGTATGCTCCGAAAAGCAAAATATCAAAAGTATTTCAATCTTTTCAAAAGCAAAAAAGGAAAATTTATTATATAAAAATTGTTACAAATTCCAAACAAGTTCTGAAAAAAACATTAAACAGCTGTGAAATGCATTAGAGAAAATCTATAATTTGGGAAATCTAATGTCCAATGGTTTATGGTGAGCAGTAAACAGTAGTAGCCGTCTCTAAACCATTAGTTAGGATTAAAAAAAACATGAATAAAAGTGAACATGGATCTATATAAATGTGCTCTGTACAGTCTAAAATCTTCAGGCTAAGTTTTCACCCTGCCAGTCATTTCAAGAAAATGGACAATTGGCCAGATGTCCAGTGAGTTCATTGGTGGGGCCAAGGAGCACCAGCTCTGGTCAGGGTCAAGGGTCAATCTCCATGGGAATGATAGTAAGGATGACGTCCTCATTGCCGCGCCGAACTACCACGCGTAAAGTGGTGTCTTTTTTGATGGTTGCGCTTACATCTGTTGCCGTGGAGATTTGCTGACCATTGATGGAAATGATGACATCATGTTCCTTAAGTCCACCACTGCAGAGGAGACAGAGAAGAAGAAAAAGAGAGACGGAGCGACAGAGAAAGAGAGAGAGAAAGAATAATGGAGAAAGAGAAATACAATAATTCTTTATGATTAAGGACTCTTTCATGCAATGAAATCATCACAGAGATGAAACCTCTCCAGGACAAATGAAATGTTGCTAAATTTCCCAGAATTACATCAAAAAAACATCCAAAAGCAACACAGAGGACCATACGTAATGTTTAAACAGTTGTTGTAGAACAATATGCTTCATTAACCCATCAACATTAAAGGCTTAATGGCTCTATAACTCAAACCTTATCACTCTAAATGGCCTTTTAAAATGTATTTCAAGCACACACATACATCTATATTGGGTCACTAAAGTAAAGAATAACCTCTTCAGTTATACATTAAACTTCACAAGTACTTCCTGTTTGTTGAACTATAACTGTGATATTTGGTGATCATCTGTTATTCAGCTGTGAATCATCACTGTAGAGGCGTTATATAGACAAGCAGTTGTGTGTGCGTATATGAGCTTGTTCATAACTTGTCCCAGATTTTATTAAACTAAAAAAGTCCTGGATCAGGATGTGGTGGGCAGTGAATTGGACTGGTGGTTGTGAAATTATATTAAAACAGTTTTTCATGCTCAAGGAATTTCATCACATGGACCTGCAATCTGTGACTGAACTAAAGAAACTTAAGGACTCACTTTTGTTTAACCTTAAACTAATTCTAACCTTACACCAAAAACACCTTTAAATGGGTGTCAGAAATGAAGGCCAGACAAAATGTTCTCACTTAATAATCTTTGTCTCTTGTTGATGGTCAAACTGGTCATAATGAACCTCACAAAGACAGATATAGATATAATGTGATCCGGTAGCTCTACTAGTAACGCATTGTGCTAGCGACACAAAGGTTGTGGGTTCGATTCTCAAGGAATACAAGTACTAAAAAAATTGAATGCTATCTTAAATACACCGTAAGTAACTTTGGATAAAAGCTTTGCCAAAGAAGTAAATGTAAGATCGATGTGTACGTACACACATATTTATATAAGCTTTTAAATAATACACAAGTAGAGGGTTTTGTTAAAGTCAGAATCATACTGTGCAGAGATGTAAAACATCAGCAGAGTTTTGTGTGCATGTGAACCGTATAAATTTAAAACATGTGGAGCAAGAGGAAGCCAAACACAATATTCCTCAAAGTATGACGATAGCAGCTGAGAGCATATGGCCAGTAAAAACAGCCTCAGAATGCAACCAAAAGAGCTGACCTGCACTTTTGACCCGCTTGGCATTATGGGATGTAGAGTTTACGTGACTTACGCTGCAGCTGGGGTTTTAGAGATGACCTCGATGACATAAGCCCCCGATGTGATGTCAGGAAAGTCTCGCAGTCGACCTCTCAGCTCTTTGGACAAGCTGAGAGCACAAATTACAATAATTACATTAAACACACAAACACACAGCCATTAATAACACTCAGTGTAATATGGCACTATTAACTGAACAGTATATAAAAATGGTAAAACGAAAGACCTCACAACATTATGTAACAGGGCGTTTCTTCAACTTTGGCCACTTTTATGTTTAATTTGTATGACTATTGAAAGATTTGAATGTTATTATGAAAGAGGCATTAAACTTTTTTTGGAAATTTTACCATGTCCTCATTTATTTTTACAGTTTTAAGATGCTGTTTCAGCTGTGTTATGGATTCTCATGCACAAAGGGATCCACATGCAGCATTTGTTATATGCACTAACACAGGCAATGGTCAAAAATGGCACAGGTAACCCAAAAACAGTAACAGAGTCCAAGAACAGTCCAAAAACACAAAACCAGAGAGACCCAGAGAGACTACTTGGTAACATTAGCCAGGAAAAAACAAAACTTCACCCAAGTGACACAGGTGAGTTTATACATAGTCTTTAATAAACGTAATGGCCGCCACCTGTGGATCCCAGCACAGGGTTCTAGGTAATGTAGTTTGTGGCAAGTAGACTTTGTTTAACCCCAGAGACTTTCAATCTTAAACAGATATTTATTTTAAATCTTGAATCATACTAATGTAAATGTGAATCACAAAAATTATCTGCAGTGCCTAAATATCCACTGTTGGAGATTGACTGTTGGTCCTAATATTAAATTTAGACAACTTTAATTTGAATACTTGATTTGTTTAATGCATGGATTTGCTTGTGTACTTACGCAGGAGTGAGTGTCATCATACGAACACCGATGTATTTCTTCTTTGTTGCTCCACGACCTGGACCTGTCCGAGTAACACAATGACAACACAATATAAACACAACAAAGAGTAAGACACTGTAACTGACCACTGACTCAAATGGTTCAGTATATCTCAGTTCTGGATGTGTGTCTAATGAATGTTGTACCTCTGGCCTGTCTGTCATACGACTCTGCAAGAAACTGTCGTATCTTGTCTGATGGAATAGCGAAAGAAATTCCTGCAGTGACCTTTAATGTGTTGATCCCAATCACCTCACCATCCTATAAGATAAAGAATCATTAGATATGTGCTTGAATAATAATGGACTATTATATAATATGGCCAGTAACTGGACTGCCAATAGCCACTCAGGCTTGGCGTAACTGATGATTTAATCATTTTAAGATTGTTATTCAAGCATTTTCTAAATCTGTAACTTTTTTTAAATCTGTAAACGCTCCACTAACTATGTTTTTGATATATGAATATGCATACACATAATGTATAATGTTACCATACACAGCCAACTTGAATTATAGATATTTGAAGATTGAAGCTTGAGTTCCACCATGTTAAATTATAGCCTTAACAGAATATACTGTTACTGTAACACCAGACACATATGCTGGGAAAATGGTCGCTGTTTACTAGCACACAGCACACTGTAATATGCATCTCATTTGGGATATCATGCAACAGTTCAGGAATTAAAAATGCTCACCAGATTGACTAATGGTCCTCCTGAATTTCCATACTGTAACAGAGAGACGTGATAAACATTTCATGATTTAAATGGCTTAGTTTGTATTTTAATGGTTTTGGGAGCAACCAACAGACAAACATACAGGCAAAATAAATTATTAGCGTTTGTTGATGAATACAAGAATTTGGATTTGCAGACAAAGCAAATAAGTAAACAAGTCCAATTTGAAAGATGTAAAACTTCACATACATTAATGATGGCATCAGTCTGAATATAATCCATATCTGAATTCCTCAGTCCCAACTCTTTCCCTCCCCTCTGCGTAGTGCTCACGATCCCCGTGGTAACCGTGTTCTGGAGGGAAAATGGGCTGCCGATGGCAACCACGAATTCTCCTGGTCTGAGGTCAGCCGATCGCCCGAGCAAAAGTACAGGAAGCTTACTCTGTCGGCCAAGAAAAGAGAGGAAAAAACATTTTCACATTACATTGCCAACGTAGCTCTTATTCTGTATCTGCCCATAGGACAAAAATATCCAAACCCTTCAGTCTTAAGGCTTGCAAAGTTTATAAAAGAATTTTAATTGTCATTCAGTAGTAGCCGCCCAATGCAGCTGTTTTTGATATTTTAGCAACTTTATAATTCTGCAATGTCAGTCATGATAAATGGTGAAACAGTGGCTCACATAGGCGTTACATAATTCTACCCCTCAATTTCCTGTGCCCAGAACTGCCATTCAAACATCCCTATTCTAACACCTCGCTTCCGCTACCAAATGTCTGCTAAGCAGGAGTTTGGGTTTCAAATTCAGGCCTATGAAACCTTATCGCCAGTCAATCTTTATGACATCACGGAAAAACAGGCACACAGCAGACGACAGGGCGAATCGGGCGGCTGTTTTTCCTTCCTGCTCCGTCTCATTTATGGAATCCTGCCTCCCAACACAAGAGCCTGATTAGTGTGATCGTGGCAACAGAATATATGCGTTCAACCACTGCACCGGTGTCTGTTTTGTTTACCAACAGTAAAAATAGAGCCACAGTAAACAGCGGAGGTTCAGAGCTTGAAATTCACACCAGACGCACAATCAATTGTCTGCATGCATATATGGCCTCTGTATAAATTGTAGGCATTTTAGTTTTCCACTCTGTTGGGATGTCAGTTGAGAAGTTTACAAGGCACATATGAAGAGGAAAATGTTTGCATGTTTTAATTAGGAGTTCAAGATAGTTTTGAAGAGCTGAGATTGTGCAGTAACAGCACAGTGTTGTGCAAAACACTTTTCATCACATCTTAATAAAAAAGCTTTAGAAAGAAACAAAATGGCCGCCTGGCACTGCACAGTTTCTGCTCAGCCAGTATCTACCCATTGGAGATAAAGGAAACTGTCTGTCCAGAGCTGTAAACTGATCTTTCATCACGAGGTGAACACTGTGAACTCGACCTGAGCTACTGAAGCTTTAAAAATAGAAGAGGATAAAGATGATGACGGCTGATAAACGAGATGAAAAATCTGTCACCCTCTCCTCTATGTCCTCAACATGGACCAGACAGAAATAATAACCTGCTGGTTATGAATTAAAATGATAAACATATGACAGGAAGCAGACAGGTTCAAAAACAAGCACAAGTCATTGAAAAGCTAAATTATAATCACTAATATATAAACAAAATCACAAAAATCAAATTGACTAATTTAAGTATTTATAAATTTTTTAAGTCACACAAACAAATATTTTTACATAAAGTAAATATTTTAAATGTTAAAATATGCTTTAAAATAGATTTTGACAAATATACCTGTTTATTGTTTCTCGTATAACATAACATAACATTAATTAATACATGTATTGTTCCAGTGCAACCCTCTCATGTCTGTGAGTTAAATTTAAGAATGATTCATTTAATCTGATCTACACACAGGTTTGCTCACAAGAAAACGGTTTGTTAATGATCACTAGTCCTAATAAAAGATGGCATAAACCACAGCTGCAAAACATATCTGTGTCAATATGAACACGTGCTGGAATCAAAAATCGGCTGCTGATGGTTCTGGGAGAACTTCAGAACTCGATTAGGTTTCCATTTCCAAAGAGTGAGATCATGCATAAAGGTCACTTCAGAACTAACACCACGTATTAGCCACAGCAAAGCTGAGTCGGCCATATTGTGTTAATGTGGCACATTGGTTGACCATGTTGAATGTGCGTGAAATGCTAGTTTTCATTTAACATCTACATGGAAAACCACTCTGAGAACGTCCCATCATTTCCCGTTTCTTCTCCTCACCACACGATGACTCAAGCCTTCGTGTCCAAACTCAAAATATAGACTATCATTGATACATTAGGGCAGGAATTATACAACTGTGGGGCACCAAAATGGCCACCAGATAAGCAAAAGGCTAAATAATTTGCTGGTTAAACTAGTTAGGAGGCCTGGGGGGTGAATTAAATACCAGAAACAGTTCTGTTTTCTCAGCAGGTTGAGAGGTTTAGCAGGTTACCCAAACAGGTCGTGCATTCCATTGAAGTTGAGACGGCAGGTCACCGGTCTCTTATAAACTAGCAGAAACACCTGCATCCATCTGGCTTATAAAAGCATGACAGAACTGAGTTATCCAGGTGTCTGTGTTAACGATACGACAGGCTGAGATTACCCGTCCATCTGGAGCATGTAAAAACACTATCACACTTATCTGATGCCAACAACAGAGCCTTTGAAAACAATACGGCGATGACTCTGTAAAGCTGATGGGAATCTCAAAGAGAGACTGAAGATACATGTCACAAGATGGGCAAAACAAGGTTTAATCTGCTTTCAGCTTATTGACTGTAAGCCTTACATTCCAGAATGTTCTTTTTGCACACGTTCCAACATGAATCACATCAGACAGTAAACAAAACAACATTGAAAACAAACACCACTAGTACACTAAAAAAAAACACCGTTCCATTCTCAGTGGAGAGATGTGTCTCAATTTTCTGCACAACTGTAAACTCAACATACATTAATAAATAACATTTACAAATGAACCAGTCAAGATCAAATCTATAAAATTAGTGTTAATTATTATTATTAGTGAAATGAGTTAATTTTTAGTATCAGCTCGTAGACCTGAAACAAGCCCATTTATGCAGGTGCATTAATGGAAATGGATAACATAGTCTAAGGAGGGCTCAAGTTATTATTAGCATGTTGTCATGTAGCTACACAGAGTTTCCAGCCAGATTGCCTTTCACATGCACTGGGAAAAATGTGTGGCGCCTTTAAATATCAGTTCACAAGCCAAACAAAAGTAGGAAAATTATTCTAAAGAAGGATTCACAAATGTATAATTAACCGCTGTCTTTATCCATGCAGTAGGAATTAAATGACTAGGAACTGAAGTCACAGAGAACATTATCCCAGTCTGTCATCATTGAGTCTGTAAGTGTTCATTCAATAACACACTGTGCCTCTAATCACCGCACAGAGAGGCTCTTAATGAAAAGCATCAGTTTAATTGCAAGAAACAAACTCTCCATTTGCGGTGGTTGTGTTGGATGTGGCTGTGGGACACCAGAGAGACATTTTATGGCTGAGAGATTCTCTTTTTAAAGTTCAGGAGACCCAACCGCTTTAATTGCGTTTAAGCTCAGATTTTTGTTCCTTCTAAAATTCCTTAGGAGAAAGAACAGAAGAAGTTTTTGGGTAATATTTTACAATAAGGTTGACATTATTTTTTAATGCCAGTAATCTTTGTATGTCAGTTCCTTGTACATCAACCAATGTTAACAGTTATGGCATTGATTTCATAAATATATTAGTAAATAACTTCATTCTGAAATCTCTAACTCTGTATTGCAGAGATGGGCAAACATGAGCAGAGTTTGTGACATTATTGAAATCCCTCCTGAAACTCTAGAAGAGATGTGAAAATAACAGACTGTTTCTCAGAAGAAAAATCTGAGACACACAAGAGTTATGAGAAGGTCTCCTTTCACTCTCCATTCAAACAAATCCTAACGAGATCTTATTTGTGTTTTATTAGGATTAATAAAAAATCTGAATAAATCCTGCTGGAAATATCAACCTGGGACCTGATGTGATATTGTATACTGCAAATCTGAGATGAGTTTAGAATTGTGTTACTCTCTGTGTGTGTGTGTGTGTGTTGGTTTAGAGGGTTTCTGTGACATACTGTTTCCACATTGCTGTCCTACATGGCACTGGGACATAAAAGGCGGCTGGAGCTGTCAAGCCTCAAAATGACAAACAACACACCATAAAAATATGATAAAAAGTTCCATAAAACCTGTGTGTTATAAGTCTTGACTGTGTACAAATGATTTATCTTTTTAATAAATCACTTAA